>JAQFZY010003176.1:0-10164 GCA_034696285.1 Hypogastrura burkilli | reverse complement strand
GGGTATTGGTTGCCTTTTCCTAAACATTTTGTGAGCTTTTGGAGTCAACCGCGGACCGATAACTACGGTCCGGTCCGAAAAATAGTCAGACCGGAACGTGCGGAGCCCTACAAATTATAAATGTTAAAAAGTATGAAATAGCTGGACATTGAATTATCTCCAAATACCTTCCAGCCATTTGTAAAGGCAGCCATCACTGGTCCAGTACTCATCTTCAGTGTAGAGGACCACTTTCTTTCGTAGCTAAAAAAACGAACTTAATTATGCATTTGAATTTTGTCGCCAAATAGAATTTCTACTTTATTCTAATAAAAATATTATTCAAACAGTACAGATAACTTAAGTTTAGCTTGTGGTTCGTGTTCATTGAAATGAATGATTTTGCAATAAATAAAAATTGATATTTTGCGTCTAATAAGTATTCTATTGCAGTTCACAATATTCCGACTCAAGCTTCCCAGTTTCCTTACCTCTGATATTAGGGCTGATTTGTCTTGTTCATTTTTAGGCCCGGGACTCATTTTTGTAAATGTGAGCAATTGAACGTATAAAGCAGGCTTGATTTTATATTTAAAAGCCCAATTAACTCACAACCGCAAGTCAAGTTTAGGAAATTGTATCAATATTTTGTAATTGTTTGTAGTCACGGATAGCTTAGCGTTTAACTCTGCTTGTTCAATTCAAATTATAAGATTTAAACTTGAACTCCAACTTCACGTAATATATAACTAATGCTATGCCTATGATGGACGCCTGAGAACTAAAGGGCAGGAATATGGAAAACAACGTCGTACCTAGCAATCAAGAATTCCAGTGCAATACGTACCTAGCTCCCACTAGGTGAAGTAGGTATAAAAAAATGTTTCTTACAGTAGTGGTCCAGTTTTTTGCCTTTGCTTCTCATCTTGACCTGTTGCAACTTTGGAAATTCCCATTCTTCTACGTATAACCTCTTCATTTGAATATATTTCGTACCTGTACTATTGAAGAGTACAAGGAGTTCCGTGAAGGTTATGGGTTGTCCAAAAACTGGTAGAGTAGACTTTTCCTACTGGAAGCTTTTTAGACTAAATTCCATGGGATATAATGCAACACACTGCGAATTCGGTAATAATTTATTTTATTTAATACTATACCTACCATGCTTGCAATTTACCTTAACTCTTCTTTAGTTCTCATATTCATTAATTCCTTCGCATCATTCCCATATTTTTTGCGCATGAAAATGATTAATATATTATTTTGTGGGATACTACTCAAAAATAAAATATTCTACTTATTTTTTTAGTCTAAAATACTAAAATAGTAATAATAATAAAAAAGTTTCTTAAAAAATAGGCGAATAATTTGAATTCGAGCATTTTTCGGAATGTGCAAGTACATTTCACACAACCAAATCAATCCAATGTATCTGACATTAGAACCAACTCTACATACAGATGGCAGGCCCTTTCAAAATATTTATGTGAGCTGGCGTCTAGGACCGTTAATAATAATCCGTAATTATGTGGTTACATTGGTCCTGGAATATACCAAACCATAATTTACGTTCCTGCCTAATTTGGCAATAAAATTTCGCACGTTTAGAGTCAAGGCTGAAGGTTATAATTTCTTAAAATCATTCACAAAAAAATCCACGCCTTGCCTAACTGGGAATTATAGTAATAGAAGATAGTACGCTGCTACTATAGTATTAAGCTTGAGCCATACCTTTCAACGCTTTAATTGGCTTGATAATTTACTCTTACCTGCTTCTGTCTGGGATTACAATACCTCATGTATTAAAGATCAACAATACGACATAGAGCTTTTTATCACACAGAATTCCACGTTATTCTGAACTTTAAAGAAAATTTTGCCTGGCATATAAGGTCTCTCTGTCTTTTGACTTTCATTTTCAAGTTCATGGTGAATGCATGCAAGCTTACCATTAGCCTTAGGTTCCCTAAGCAAGTAAATCAGAGCTGGTATGAATTGATTTGTAATTTGTGGCTCTCCACAAAGGCATGCTACCTAATATAAAAATCGAAAGTAAAACATAACCTATGACTACTTATTTAGGCTGACATTATAAATACATTAAGGAGGTATTGCAGTTCTGTTGACCTTAGCATGCAACCTTCCGGCTTCCGGCATCTCGCCATACCATCATTTGTACGAGGTAATAATTTCGTACAGGAAAAGTATAGTTATTACCGGAAAATAAATGTTGAAGTCGTTAATTCAACTGCATTGGTTTCAAAACGTTACTCCTGTTAGATTACATAAAGCTAGGTTAAGATAGCTTCGCACCAAAATATATATTTATTCAGTATATTTAGTTGAGCCTTAAGACTCCGCCATAATCATACATGTCTAACTTCCGTTATAAACATAATTAATGACACGGTCTAATACCAACTGGTACAGTTTATATTAGCTACTTCAAAATATTTGCAATGGATGGCAAATTAAAAAAAAAATGTCTCTCTGATTTTTGCAGGAATGAGGACCATGTCTCAATAGGAATAATATCCTCCTAGCCAATTTCCATTTCCTGAATCCCTTTGGAGGTCAAGGCTCAAGATGCCGGAGGAGTTTGGAAAAGGAAGCTGTAAGTAATAGGGAGTTAAGCTATGGACTTAAATTAAGTAAATTGTAGCTCTGTGCTCTATTGCTTGATCCCATAAATGTAATTGAAGCCTTCCGACCGACCGACTTGATATTGATTCCCTCCAGACCAGAAGCCTAAATATAAAGCCACCCTCTTAATCGATTACTACTGTAGGATGGAAGCTCTTCCGCCAACCAAATCTTGATTGCCTGTCAAATTGAGAAATAAGGGAAGGGGTTCCCTGCGGGATTAAAGGGAATCCTATTCAGCCTCATGCTCTTCACAAAAGTCGGCATTCAGCCCTCTCACCTAATAATAAGATCTAATTTCTTAAAAATAGAACGCTCTACTGAAGTTCAACCCTTTCCCCTTCCCATGGCGTATTTTTTTAGAATTTAGAGTACGTGCAGTATTAGGAATTCCATGAATTATACTTTAGTAGGTACAATTCCGTACGAATTTCTATGAATTCGCTATTAACATAGTAAGGAATCCTACTCCACCGTTTGTATCTAATATTATTAGAATACTTAATATTCTTTCCTCATAAGAAATATTGATTTCTGTATAAAACGTGTAAAGGTGTAAGTAACTTTAAGAGATGTTTTGGACCAGGAAAAACTACTTTATTCCTCATTCGTTACCTAGTCTACGTAAATATATTATTCTCAAGTCAATTTTTTGCTAAGCAGCGTAAATACAAGCCTAATTAAAGTGAGCCAACCAATAATTACGTGCCTATATAATGTACATGGTGGAGTGGATGAGTTAGCATTTTTTGTGACTCTGACGTGCGTGCAGTAAAACGTACACAGGTGGGTCAGCTAAGATAGTTCAAGTTGATTTTGCAATTTGGATGGCCAAATATACGCAAACAATATACAGCATCTATCAGTAGGTACTAGATACATACATACGTAAACTCTCTGCATATGTATATCTACATGGATACCTGACATCTGACATCCTTATATACTCGGAAAAATTATGTATTTTGTAGAGCTACGGAATACACATTTTTAGACTGTTTTCGGTATGCTTCTGCATCTACTTACGCATTTGTTCCGAAATAATATGGGACTATAATTATAACTATTTATTTTATATATAAATAGGCATAAAGGGAACTACTTCCAGAAAATGAAATTATTATTTGTTAGCTGAAGTCAGTATTTTTTAAGGTTCTTTAACGAACACGGCCAGACACAGATCAGGGATCTTCTTTAATCACCATTCGAATCTGAGCTATGATATGCAGGCAATCGTAATGTATGTGCATTTCCGATACTATGTATGCCTTTCTCAGGGACGGACCAGGGCCAGAAAATCCATTTGTATTTAAATAAGGCAAAAGGTCACGATAAATCCTCCTCTTCAACTTTAATGTTTCCCAGCAGGGGACCCCCGTCTAAGGGCCCTCAATATATTTACGAACGTAATGGCCCTTGTTACAAAATGTTATGAAACGCAATGACTCAAACTCGGTCCCTCCAGCCCAGGCCCTTCTACAATGGCTTGTACAAGTGAGAATGTAAAGCACACTCCATTATGTACACCCCGTGCATTCATGGGCATTAGGCATAACCCCAAGATTTCAATCTCTGTAGTGTTGGAACAGCTTTTTTTCCCATTACCCTTTAAGGGGCCAAAATGGACCTCACACTGTAAGGGAGCATAAGGGGGGTTCCAACTATTAGTTTCAAAGGCCGGAGCGAGGAGCCTTCCTCCGCATATTAAACAAGGGCCTAATTTATGGGCAAACCATGTTTAGGAATGGAATCCTGATTTTCTACCGGCTTTTAATTAACACCGGGCCGGTTGCCCAAAGTTGGACCTGGCCCCGTGTAAACTTATGCCACTGTATATTCTATGTACCTGCATTCCACCTCCACCGTATCTGGAGGAGATCTCTCCCTGAGTTATGGGATTGGCCAAATCTGGCACTAAATTACACTTTATTGGCAAATCCAAGTTTTATTTCTCCTAACTTACCGTTTATTCCGCCTAGTTATTTTTAATGATAGGCCTGGCCAAAAAAGACTAATAAATACAAAGTGGGGTTCGGAGACCTTGCCAAACATCGATTTCCAATAGGTAGGAGAAAGCTTCCAACTTCTTTTTATCTCAACAGGACGAGGATGGCCGAAAGCATTTGTGTTTTGGTATTGGTGTTGTTAGGCCTAATGGGGGGCCGGGTCATAAAAGTGTTTGCAGAGCAAACCACATTTCTTTGTGTATGTGAGCATTGGATTGGGCTTGGAACGTGTGCAGGAACCAAGCTTTCACTGTAGTGAGAGTGAAAGGATTTCGGCCTGTCAATACGGTCACCAGAAGGAGTTCCATTGTAAGCCTTATCAACACGTCCAGCCCACAATTATTGTGCTACAATGTAGAATACAGAGAATTTAACAGAATTGAGTCTATAATTTATTCAAGTAGCTAAAAAATTCAGTTGAACCATAAAGCCAGACTAAATACACTTAACATTAGGGCTATATTTTTTTTTAGCTACAAATCCGTACTTTTGGGTATCACTTCATTACGTATGTGAACCATCCTCAGAACAGAGCGGAAGCTTGTGTTTCCGAAGTATTCCCCACACATTAACTTTAGTTATTGTATACGGCGGAAAGCTGTATTCCAACAACTTGGACTTTATCACATCCATTTATAATGCGGGTCTCTAAGGCCGGAGTCCGGTTGTCAGGTTCCTTTATTCCCAATATAGCCCACTAACGAGATTTTGATCAGTAGGAAACACCAGAAATCCCCTCGACTGATTTTCGAGGCCAGACCCAAACCGAAGCCATAATCAAAATCAAGTGTGTTCTGAAGGGAGATGAGGCATAAAAATATAAATATAAAAGTTCACACTTGGTCCCCTTTTCCACGCCTTGTACATACTGTATACTGCTCTACGTAGGTCCAAGTCCAGAGAATGGAACAAAGGGAGGAAGGGGGGACTCTCAATGGGTTTATAATGGAATCCCCGACGAGGGGCCTATGGCTTGTTCACACTTCATTATTTCTCCTATTGACTCATTTACATTTTAATCGAGGGGAAGGGAAAAAGTCATCAAAATTAAGGGGCTTCTAAGGGGAGGGACTGGGACTACGGAATAATCTCCGAGGAGAAAGCAGAAAGGTAGGGAAAATAAATGCGAAGGAAGGTGCTTTCACCAGTTGCATAGCGGTTTAGCTAAGTGACATTTCATGTTTTGGATTTGTATTTAATTCTGCCCAAAAAATTAGGATTTAGCCCAGAACAAAGTATCGAGATTGATCGATGTAGAATATTTAATTTATGATTCAGGGCTGACTCTAAACTATACCAATTTTGGTTTCTGCCATCTTGCAGTGCTAAACAATGCCCGACGTGAGTTTTGGGTTGACCCCTACACTCAGGACCTTCCGTCGTCCATTGACGAATATGAGCCGGACGAATATGACGAAGAGGGGCCGGAGGGTGACTACAACAGTGAGCTGCCTGGTCTGTAAGTAACCTTATACTATGTGATATTTCAGCAGCCCAGGATTTATGCCAAGCAGAAATGTATCAAATCAATATTAGTACGCCCACATAGACGTGGGAGGGGAAAGTGGAAAGTTCTCTAGTGTGTATTGTTGGAAGATATTCCGTGTGTGGGATATTTCATCGAATCGTCCCAACGCAACCCCGTAGCCCATAATATGAATACCATAATGATTTCATGGACATAATGCATTTCGGAAACTTGGCATGCCGCCCTCCGCCCCATAAATCATATCTTTCCCCTAAATTGCTTCTCCTGGACGGGACTCCCACCACTCAGAGACTTTCCTCTAAAAAGAGAAATCCTTCTTCTGACTCCTCTTATCGGGCACTTTCAAGTGTTTGTACCAATGGGAGTCAGGTTGGCAAGAGGCATTTCGGCAAATAACCTTGTTAACACATTTGGGAAAGGAGATCGCACCCAAATTATTTTATTTTCCATTGATGTAGATGGAGAGCTGTAGACCTTTTGACGCTGAACAATGTTTACATGGGCACCAAAGTTATAACTTTACTCCTTGACCCCCAAAATGGTCGCTAACGACAAAGGTCATACAGGTTTGGCGTCCATTTTGGAGGTCAAGGAGTCAAGTTATATCGTTGGTTCTGGAGTCAAGTGTTGGTTAAAAAAAATTAAACGAAGAGTGAAAACGCAATGCTTTGAGAAATATAGACCGACCATTTGGTGAACGTGGTTTGAACTTTGAACCTGTATTTAATCCTGATTGGCCAATTTTCTAATGTTTTCGGACCTATTTAAGGTAAAGTAACTCACGTATCTCAGCAAGCATATGTTTAGCAGCCTGACCTAACACAATTGTTATATACCTACGTATACTGGAAACTCGTATACACATCTAATAACCTATTCTAATCTAACCCTAACCCCGCATTTGTATATTAACCTGACTTAACCCAGCCTTCGCGTATTAACCCATCCTAACCCAGCCTATGTAGGTATATTAGTCAACCTAACCAAGCCTTTGTATGTATATTAAACTCACCTAACTCAAACTCAGCTATCATACGTTAACCTAACGTATTAAGAAGTATTTGTAGATTCACAAGTTACAAGTTAATTAACTTTGAAGTATGTAAGCCATCACAAATTTAACAGTTCTTTATAATTTAACTAAACGCTGTCAACGTGTGAACCCAAGTTGCTAAATCTGTCATTTGCACTTGCCTTAAATAAGATCAGATAACTTGGCAAAATGTAATTTGCCAACCCGCCTGCCTCCTGTTTGTAGAGAGACTCCTCCTCGCCTAGACTCCAAGTAACTTGTCAGCGTACCCTTCCGGAAGTCAGTTATGTTTTATTACCTTTTTGGGTTCGAGGGAAAAAAGTGCTTATACTTGCTAATTTAATAGAAAAATTCAGAGACTTTTCCCTGTTTGCCAAGGAACAGGACCACGGACTTTGGGAGCGGCGATAAAGAAACGCATCATTCTCCTGAGAGCGGAAATGGACGGAAGGCCAGCGAAGTGACTCCTAAGCCCGAGCCCGCTCCCTTCCTCCGCTTCGTCAGGAAACTGACTAACGTGACACGGGACTCTGGGGCCAGCGTGAGGCTCCGCTGTGAGGCCGAAGGCTATCCCGCCCCACGCAAGGTACACTGGCTACGGAACAGTGTCGAGATCAAGAGTAAGGGCGGCCGGATTCGGATTAGGAAATACTTGAGTCGGTAAGGCTAAATTTATTCAGGACTATTAACCTAAATTATAAGGATTTTTACCAGAATAGGGAAATACGTCACTAATTCAGTTGGATTAAGCTTAGGATAATTGGTAAATTGTTTTTTTAGCCTTAGTTATGTGTTAAAGTGCCGTATTGTCCTCACAGCAGTACAGCTTCTAGAACGGTTTACAATTGCGAATTTGAATCCTTAATAAAATGTTACAAGTGGGCAGTTTAACAATGCGTTTTACCCCTGCCCTGCTGATACAAAATTCAACTTGTTGTTGTATTTAACTTCGCTTAACTGTTTTAGCAAATATATTAATGGCATTAAGTCTAGTATTCAGAATATAATGCTCTCGACTGGTAGACAATCACAGTTCTTGGCTACGTTAGGAGTCCGTATATTGAGAATTATACGAATGAAAATTATAAAATTATAGTTGTCATCTTTTGACCCAGTACTGGAGTTCATCTTCAGAATTTTGCAAAAAATAGTTTTAATGTTTTTTTTTGCTGGTAATACTAAACAAAATACTGTAATGAGTAATGACACAGTGCATATTGTACTTAACCCCTGAGAAGAAGAGCTATTACTGTAGTGAGCTATAGTTAACAGTTATTAACTAAGGTTCTGTCAATCCAGAGCTAAGGCTTACCGACTATGAGCTTTATAGGACGGAAGCTATGATCTAGCTACTATGAGATGAACTAGGAGACTGGAGGTCTGATTAAGATTAAGACTCTATGAACTGAGGCACTATTATTAGTCTGGTCTCATTTAGCTACTATGAGCTGTCCCGCGTATTGGAAGGGAGCTATAATCTAGCTATACTAATAAACAAAGGACTATGAGACTAAAACTATGATTTAGGTACATCCTACGAATCGAAGCACTATGATACTATAGCTATGATCTTGCTACTATGCACTTTAGCGCTGTGACACGACACGGTATCTATGATCCATATAGCTAATATGACCTGAAACGGTGAGGTTGATGTAGCTACTATGTAACAACTTAAGCGCTGTGAGAAGATAGTTTTTATAGTATGTATATTTAAAAAAAAAAAATTATCATTTCCAGAAACGGTGTCTCAATACACGGCGGAGGCCGCCTTGGGTCCCAGCTCCGGATCTCAAAGGCTGAAGTGCTGGACAAGGGCTTCTATACGTGCGAGGTCCATAGTCGACAGAAGCGGATCAGCTCTACCGGGGTCCTCGACGTTCGGCGGGATCCAGGTGAGTAATTTTATTAGAGTATCAAAAGGTGAGAGGGATGATGAGTTAGTTACTTGAGACAGCCTTCCCTCGACACTGTCAGTCCTGTAAATTGAATTACAAGCTCCCCAACACTTGTCTCCTCATTCAATCAATATTCATGTTAGGAGATAGGAGGCAGACGGCAGAACGTAGCCTGACAGGCTTGTACAGGGAGATAATGCTATTGATTTTCTGCCTTTATCTGATCCATCAAGGTAGGAGCAACTGGCGCCTCGACTACGTCCTAGGGAAGATTGATAGGCCTTCCCGGAATTGAACTATCCATCATATTTCATATTGCATGAGTAAAGGGTTGGGTGTTGCGGTTGGCGGGGCAGGCTAATTAATTCATCTATAGCTTATGACTTTAATGGTGGGATCGTAAATGTCTTCATCTCCTATTTCTGTGGTATTGGGGCGTGCGTGCGGCTCCAGTTTTGGGCCCAAAAAGGCATACGTTCCCTAATAATCAAGCCTAAGCATTTACAACAGCTGACAAAGTAAAACCTTCAATATACGTTATGCTCGTATTCCAGCACTGATCACTTTGTAGGCTTTTTCTTCAATCTTTTGTGTAAGAAAAAGTTCACGCTGGAGCCATATATGAATATGACAGGTACTCTCCTAGAAATATATGCGTATGCTGCGGGCAGGTCGGAATATGCTACCATTTTTAAAATTATGACATAGATATGGCATAGGTATTTATTATTTTAACAGTATTTCCCATAATTTCCACTAAAACACACGAACAGTTCAACTTCAATCCAAGAGCTAAGACTTAATTGAAATTGTGGTTCGCCGATCCTAATGTGTAACTTTTAGTTGCATAGCAATGCTGATATTTAATTTTGTTATTTTACCAATGACAGGACAACTAGTATGTATGTATGTTATTCTTGTGAAGGTATTTTGCGCCGTTTGGGAAAGATCTACTAAAAGATTGAAAGTAAAAACTTAGAAAAATGATAGTTTTCAGTTGTAACCGTTGTAACCGTGTTTGATCCTTTAGCTAATTTTCTACAGTACAAGTAACGACCTCGCCTTCGGCTCGTGTCTTATACTTGCGCACGCGGCTCCGCCGCTTAGCGAGGTTGG
>JAQFZY010003175.1:0-10166 GCA_034696285.1 Hypogastrura burkilli | reverse complement strand
AAGCACCAACACTGCGCCCCTGCTGTGCTGCGCCCCGACGCGGCGCACACCCTGCTATCCCAGTAATTACGCCACTGCCAAATAGCACCATATTGTGAACTTCCAATCCAAACTTCGACCTTGCGAGATTTTGGGATCAAAAAGAAGTCTTCATCTATAAAGCCACTAAGAGCCAGGAGGAAGATCATGCCAAGAGCCACTTCAAATCCACTGACCAAAGGAGGCTGTGAGATACATAGTAGAGCTTCCTTATCGTGAAGAGTCCACACCGCTTGGAAATTCAAGAAATCAAGACACATAGCCAGTCTGTAGTCAAGTGTCTGCAGTCTGCAGTCAAGTTTCCATAACACTGTATGTGAAAATATTAAAAGCTACGCCGGTCTATGAGATGAAAATTATGAGGTCAATTCGACTCGATCAGGGCATGTGGCATATAAAATGGATCAGAAGTGCATACTTAGTGCTGCTTTACGGTTAAATTCGACATCTGAACCCTCAGTGACCAAGCGGTAACCTCGGAAGGTCATCTGGGGTCAACATGTCTGTGTTTTTACCGTCGAAGTGAGTACGCAACTTTTCTTTAAGTAATGTCAAATAATGATTTGCACAGTAACGTTCAACCTGACTTTGGCTAGAAGCTAACGGGCGTACATCGAAAATGCTAACTATCCAGGCTGGTTCAGTTTCCCATAGCAGGGAGATTCTTCTCTACTATGGACCGGTACTTATAGACTAACTAGACTAAAGCTAAAATGAAGGTACACAAAGACAAGTCGGAGGTTATGTTCTTCTCTAATGCAATACGTGTAGTTCGGGAGGCAGTAGTAAGGAACCCCTAATACCCTACAGTGCTAAACGCTATATAGGAATACTATATCCCTGAGCAATGGAGAACGCTATGTGTATAGGAAAGCTCTAGAGTGTGCCCTAACTTGGAGACAATTAGCCATAATGCCCTACCGATGAAACAAGGGGTTATTACCACTTCGGCTTGTCCGAACAGGTGTCGGCACAGGAATAAGGCAGGCGGTTAGCGGCGTGTCCACTGTTGCCCGTAAGGAGTAGGAAGGGTAAGGTACTGAGCGTAATCATTCTCGTTTGCCTATAAATAGGCCTTCATGTCTCTACTAACCTCTAATGTGAAGAGGCGGCTCCTAAGTTGTGCGCACAAGTGCCGAGGCACTTGACCTTCCCCGAAGGTCAGAGATACATCAAATCGTAGGTATGGACCTACTCTTCCACTTTTTGAATTCTCCCAGTGACTTTAAGATAACCGTAATTAACTATGAACAGTTAATTACCAACCGCGTCTCCCATGCCACACTGCCAGGCCTATTTCCTGCATCTGCTCTTTGACTCTTTCGCCTGTTATAGCTAGGGATGCCCTATTCCTCACAACACAGCTACTAATTAAATTTGCATGGGTACTGTAACGTTTCACTTCAGTACTTATTGATGGGCACGACTCCATTTTATGGCGACTCTTATACTATTTAACACATCATTACAATTCGTAGTCACCTGTTTGAACAATGCGGGTAGTCTGCCAACTAGTAGAACTAACAAAAACAAAGGAAAAAAATGTTCCCTCGTAGCCCTTCAGTCCACACTCTCCTATTCTATCCTTTCTCTTGGTTCCCGTGCGCATATGCTGAAGTGCTACTAAGCTACAGGGAATCCCGAGTTATTTTGAACACTTCTGAGTTATTGTTTTAAAGACGTAGGGACAACCTGAGACTGTGAGCTCTGGCATGGAGGTGGTAAAAACATAGCACAATAGCATAAGACAGCTTTCAATGACCTAGTATGGCCATGGCTAGTGTAACCCATGGCTATGCAGTGGTGGCTGGAATGTATGACATACAAAAGTTCAGTTTCCAGTGTAAACAAAACACCAAAACTCGGAGTGAGCTTATGAATCGTATATGGACTGTATGCAGCAGGTCAAGTCACCTCGTGTTCTCTGTCTTGATCATACTGCCATCTTAAAAAGTATAGTAGGGAAGGGACGCGCTCCAAAGTTAAACGGGATCAGAAAATAGAGTATTATTGAGTTTTTCGGGGAAAATGATAGTTTTGTGATAAGTTTTATGGTGGTTTGGTAATGGGTGTCAAAATTATTCCTATAATCATCCGTGTACAACCAACGGGTAAGATTATTGTAGACTGATGTATTGCACGCGTTTTGAAGGCATTTTCAGGGTCTATGTGTATGTCATCCGTTGGTGACGAGCCCCGCAACGTTGTTCTACCTCAAGATTATGATCCCTTTGAAAGTTAAATGAAACGCGTCAAATATTCGTCCAACCCGAGGTCACTCGACATCATTCCCGACAAATACAGACATATAAGGTCATCCTGTATGAGTCCCAATAATTTGAGTTAATTCCGCCACACACTACAATGCTTATTTAATTAAAGCGGTTCAGATTCTAAAACAGTTTGGAAACTTTAATCCGGCACGTCGTTCAGAATTACCCTGTAAACGGTCACACGGGTCTTAGAGTATACAAATTTAGTACGAACCTGTACACTAATGGTTTTTCTTCATGATGAAACTGGATGCAGGATTCATGGACCAAACCTTTGGCAGCAAAGTTGTTGGTAAAAATTGCTCAAAAGAACTCGGGATTTCCGCTGTACCATCAAAATTAACTTTTATTCGGCCAGGAGAGCGCCTATTGTTTACGGCTGAAGAGTATGTTGCCTTTCAAGTTGTTATTTTTAGACAAAAGAACCAAATGCATTCCAATTCAAATATTTCCATGTATGTACTTAATTTAGTTCAATAGGCCGTTTGCCTTTCAAATACCAGTTTGAACTAACAGGCAGACACAAATTTTCCACTATCTATGTTCATGTCCATTTATGTATACGATACGAAATTTAGTGGCACTTGCATTTCAGAGCTCATTTCCTCCACAACTCAAGTCCTTCAGACGGAGCCTTTCCTTTACTTTGTAGAATTTCTACCTGGCCATTTAATAAACCTATAAGTCGAATAATTCTCGCAAGTGAGAAGCTTGCCTTCACTCTATTGTCTCAGTGTTTTTGTCACACTACCGCGCTCATCAGTCTAGGGCAAACAGTTAGCTATTTTTGCATTTAACGTTCTTTCTCCCGTACATTAATGTTTCTTCTTATTTGAATCCACTAATAGATTAATTACAACCTTGAGCGGGAATCTGCTTCCATCACATGTCGAAGATTAAAGGGCAGACATGCATATGACAAGATTGCGTCTATAATTAACACTGTTATAGAAACATATGAAATACCGAGTTCAAAAATTGTCGCAGCTGTCACATATAATGGCTCATATTATGTCAAAGCGTTCGCCTTTTTTCAACGTAAACCAGAAACCGTAGCTGGCCAACAGGCTCAGGATGATGAGACCGACGAGAGTGAGGACTCTGAGGAAGAGGTTGAGTGAGAAGAGAACGGAGATGAGGACTGCTATGTTATTGAACCCGCCCTCCCAGAATTACAAACGGAAAGTCACTGAATTCAAACACGCGTACTGGAATTGTCTCACATAGCCCCGTCTGTGAGATCTTAGCTCTCATCCAAATGTATGACTTCACTAGGTATGTCGAGCTGCTCTACAAAATTCGTTGACGGCTATTTGTGCGTCAATAAATCAAACTTCTCTATAGCTTCTCATTAAGTTAACAATCTGTTCAATTTCCTTTATAACCATCTCCAAATCAACACAAGTACTTAGTAGTGTCTTGCTGACGAGATTAAGTTGAAGCAGTACGTCTATTGCAACTATGAATATGTGATGCTTAAGGTGGCTTCTAAGGCACAAGAATTCGCTTTTATCTGAGCGAATACGGTCCAATCTTCACCGTTTGTGCACAAATAGCATGGGAGGTAATACTTGGAAACCTCTATCGGAAACTTGGAAATCACGACCTAGTAAATCCAAAATATCTGGTCAACAAATGCCAAATCTTATCGGAACTACCGACATTTTGTAGGAATCAGTTTGCATTGATTCCCAATGCACTTAAAACGATGACCCTAGATTGCTTCCATGGCTCAGTGAAGTATGGTAATTTGAGTAATATCTGGATATAATATCACCACATTCGATTCCGCATGATAATACTCTCCATGTGCTATAGTATTTAGTAGGTACTAGGGCATTCTGATTTCAGGATTTTTCGATCTCGAGATTTCGAGATTTCGAGATTTAGCCTCACGAGATCTCGAGATTTCGAGATTTTAATCTCGAAAATTATAAACTCAAATGCATTTGCAATAAAATGTTTAAAATTTTATTTGCGATATCTGCTTTTGTATTTTATGATTTTAATGCAGAAAAAATAGCTGTTTTTCTTATAATCCAAGTGGCTAATGATTTTTTAATTTCTTACTTTTTGTTAATGCTTTATTTATTCAAACATAACCATGAAAATTCAAATTATATACAGAGTAATACTAAGCTTTGGTTCTTGTTATTGGTACGTATACGTAGAGCTCGCAATTATTATTTCTTCTAGTAATAGTTTTTGTCATTGTAATTTATCAATTAAGAATCCAGAGAAAATTACAAGTAATACCAATTATGAACATTGGCATATAACACCTAACAGCTATATAACTCAATCCCAAATCCCAAGACAAATAACTACGGAAACTGGTTACTTTTTGTATTGAATGTGTCACATGATTGGAAATAAAATACTAAACTACGGCAGCAGAAATATGGCATGATAAAAGCGCCGAAAAAGTTCAGCTTTTTTTAAAAACTTGGTTTAAAATTGAACAAAAGATCTTATAATCGATGTAAAAAAAAATCTCGAAATCTCAAGATTAAAGTGCCCGATATCGAGATAAGGGGATCGATAAAAAGGCCGAAATCTCGATCTCGAATTAGGTACCGAGTACAATAATATATTCAATGGGAAGAAAATCACTTTCCTGCGGAACTGATCAATGTACTCGACTGGCGACTGTGTGCATTTTTTTTTTCATTTTTAAGAAAACATTTATTTAAATTAAATACATCGATTTACTATTATATATATGTATAAACCGGATTTCCCCCACCCTGATTTCTTCTCATCTAAAGCAGCGCCAATAGTATAGCCTTTTTATCGTCCCGTGATCATCATACATTAAATCGACAGATAATACTAATGCAGCTTTGATACATGATATATTATTAATGAAAATTCCGTTTCTGATGAAGAACATCGAGTCCACTATTTACCGTATACATATAACGCCTAGTGTCCCAGAAATATAAAAACACTAACACGTTACCCGATCTTACAATCCGGGGGAATGGGCGGAAACCAGAGAGACCGACTTCGGGGTAGCTCTTCGGGTCTCGTTGTAGCTGTGATAACCCACATCACATTGTACCCAATCCGACCTTTAATGTCGCGAAAAAGTCAAACTTGGCAACACTTGACCCTTGCAAACCCGATTCGACCACTGTTATCTCAAAGCGATCGTAATCGGGATCGGGGCTGCCGACACCACTGGACCAGTCCAAACCCGATCCGATAGCTATTGTCTCAAATAAATAAAATTGAGGGCCGCCGGCGACACTGGACCAGTCCAAACCCGATCCGATCGATATAACCTCCACAAAATTTAATTCGGAGCTGCCGGCACCAATATCCTCATCCAAACCCGATCCGAGCTCTATCGTCTTAAAGACTTTAATTTGGCACCGCTGACACGCTCGAACGGGATTGGCTGCGCTAGACTCCTGCCTCCAAGTAGCCGTCTCCTAGCATACTCAGACTCTATGTCTGGCCAATGCGCATGCACATTGGTCCATGCCTGGCCCCTTAAGCAGCCACCTGACTCCATGCTGCCGACCCCTTTGCAAATGGTCGCGAGTTCAATTCCTACCAGGTGCATTTCTTATACAAAAAGTCAACGTTTATTTCGGGTGAATAGATTTCGCGAAAATTAGGAAAATTTTAGGGTATCGCTCATTTGAATCGTTACAGTTCTTCCAAAGGAGATAGCGGACATATATAAATACACACATACATACACCCATGCTCACACCAACGATTATATGTATATAGATAGCGTCATTGTAAGCTATAGTATGCTCGTTGATTGATTCATCCTCGCCACAGAACCTTGAGTGCAAATAAATCCAAAAAGTTTGCGTGCGTCGTGCCTCTGAAACAAATACCCTTCATAACGCCAATTTGCCCGTGAGAAGTGAGAACTGATCATATGCAGAAATAGGGGAACACTAATTAATTTTTTCAGGACTCATGCACTACTTAGCGGCTGGAACAGGATGGACTCAATGAGCATCAACTTGAATCTCTCTGCACCATGTCCAAAAGTTACGTGATTATGATCTTCTAGTACAAATAAATAATGGCCAGGACCAGAGCCTCTCTGGACATAAATTATTAAAAGGACGCAAAGTGGTTGGACATTGAACGGAGGAAAAGACGGTCTCTCTTACATACATTAACAGGGTGGGGCCTAAGCCTTCACATTTTTATAGTTTCAATATTTGGCATGTGTGCAAAGTTTTGCCACCACACTCCTTGTATATTTATATACAGTAGGTAGTAGGTACGTAATAATGTATTTAGAATAGGTCTCTCAGGTCAGGATGCATCTGGGAAAAGAGATCCACAGCTCAATTAGTCTGCGTCCTAATGATATGCTGTCCCAGACTTGATCCCACACTCTGTTATTATTTAGTCCATCGTGCAGAGGAGGATCATAAAGAGTTGAAACATCAAAACATGGGTTCTATTTAAGTACTAATCCACGATTTATGGTAATAAGCTCCATAAGATTAGTTCCCTCGGCCAGGCTCTGACACATTTGGAGGTTCTCCTTGTCCCTTCGGCCAAGACAGTGCAGTACTAAAAGGTACAAGATTCTAATAGTGCAACATTGTTTTCCATTAGGTACTTCGAAAATAAAACAAATCACAGTTGTCAGTTGTGTAGAAATATTCCAATAATAAGCATCTACAATTCAGTAACTGGGAGTATATTTAAAGAACTATTTAAAGTTTTAACTGTTTCAAGTAAGTACTCTTTCTTACTTTCTTTATAAAAACTACGTGGAAGCGATCTACAGGAAAAAGTAACTTTTCGTGTAAAAAATATAATATTCCTCGGAATTAATTTTTCTTTTTTCTTTTAGAGTTTAGCTTCAGATATAATTTTCTAGCTTAATTTCATTCAGGATAACAATAAAAAAAACAACAATATAATTACGACTTGTAATGTGTAGTTAGACTTAAAATACAATAAGCAAATGGTTCCTGTAAACTAAATCGACAACAAATCGGACAAACTCTGCGGATTGTTTTCTTGAGTACATTTTAAATTCGTAACCATTCTTATTGTCTATAACGTAACAATATATATCACGTTAGTGACTGATCAGAATTTTTCTTCCTGTGATTGTTTCGCTTTATTAGAAAATATTCCAACAACCTACATAGACAAAGCGAAATACGTTTTTTTTTTCAAAATTGTACATATTTTACATATGTAGTTTTAGGCAGTCAAAACATAATTCAGATCGTGCTAAAAGATAGATATTAGCATAACTATTATTGACATTGTTGGAAATGTTTTTCGCAACGTTTATGCATACTGGTACAAATGCTGGTGCCGTTTATTTGACATCAACTATTTTTACGCGTGTCTCACCTTTATATCGTATTGAAAGGTTCAAGTCATTACGACGACTTTAAAAATTATATATATATTATTACGAGGGAATACATAAATGATCATAAATTATTTCAAAATCTCTTACCAATTAAAGCAGATATCCTCACCAATGTTTTGAATTATTTCAAATAAGCGAATGTTAATCCCGGTAATTATTACAAAATAAATAATCTTTTGCTCATAATAAGTTCCAAATGAATGGTGAGTAGTTTGCTGTAACTGGTGAGAAAATCTGCTTTAATTGGTGAGAGATTTCGAGTTATTTGGTGATAGTATAAATCTGTAAAAAAAAAAAAAAAAAACTGTATCGGCCGAAAGCTGTATTTTAGCAGTGATACAGTGATTTAGAGATCAACTTTGCTTTTATTTTAAAAGGTAAAATATTATTAGCTCTTTACAAGCAGTTTGATTTAATTTGCAGTTGGTCTGACCCATTGGAGCCGTTCTGGGAATAATGGTTCAGAAAATGGCGCGCCGCCGCCGGCTCCTGTCCATCCAGAGCACGTCCCTCGAGGAAGTGATCACGGTCTACGAGAAGCTGAAGCGCGGGCGGGAAGAGACGCAGGCCCAGACCTTCCGACACTCCTTCGGCCTCACGACGGACGTGAATCCGGAGACGGAGGAGTTTGACGAGGTCGTGCCGCACCAGCCGTCCTTCCACTCCATCCGGGCCCTCGAGGACACGGCCCGGAACATGGACTTCAACAAGTACAAGCAGATCCCGGTCACGAAGTACCAGTACCTCTCCGAGGCCACTGACCTCATCCAGTCGAATGACTTGGACGGCCTGGCCACCAACTACACGGACCTCCTCACGGCCAAGCACTACTGGCTCAACATTGTGGATCCCGGGGAGCGGGACTACCAGCTCCTCTCCGAGAACTACTCCGTTCATGACCTCTCCATTGCTGACATTCGGGAAGGGAACTCGGAGGAGAAGGTCGAGATCTTCCGGCACTATACTTTCATTTCTCTGAGGCTCATGGGGGAGGCCGATGCGGCGGATATGGATTTCAATATTATGCTCTTTAGGCAAGTCATTTATGAAGGAATTATTACTGTATATTTATATTAGGAGTTGGTCTGCTGAGAAGACTCTGCTCAATTCTGCTTGGACAAATTGACAGTATGACTCTAGTCTTTTTGGATAGAGAAATTCAATCTGTGCATGGGCTTTGCTAGGATTGGGCCCAGGCGCCCCCCGAAATGTTCGGAAAAAAATAATTTCCCCATTGCCAAAATGTTTGGTAGCGGCGCCGGTAGTAACCAATTGTTACTACATAGTAGCCTCACATTTTCAACCACAAACATCGAATTTTGGAGGTCTTCCGAACGAATAGAAGAAGCTCTATATTGTCGACGGTTGCGCAAATCTGCATTAAGTATTACCCCGGTCTGGACTTTTTTTCACTCAATAAAACTTCTAAAATAAACGATTTGAGAGGTCAAACTAGGAAAAATTTCCAAAGAAGTACGAGAAAATTATTTCGGGCCCTCCCGAAACTGAAAGCTAGAAATTTTGCCCTTGGGTGGGTGTAAAATTTTAGTTCTACTGTATCATACTTTCTGCTAGGGTTAGCGCTAAAGCAGAATTGTATCCTTTCTCCAATACCTACTGGAATTTATTCTATAATGGGATCTAAAGAATGTCTTACTTTAAAGTAGAAAAATCCAATTATTAATGACCTAAATATCTCTGCATGTCTGTCTGTTGATCGGGGCCGGTGTCAAATTCCAAGTATAAATATCAGTATTTAACCCCTTTATCTTAATTCTGGCTAATTTATGCACAACACATAATCCTACTTAATAAGTTAGTCTTTCCTCCCTCCCTGCGTCCGGTTTTGACGTTCAAAATTTGTTATCTGTTTACCTGTCCGCTCGGGAATAGACAAAGTCTCCCATCTGTCATAGCAACATATAGGCGAGTTGTCATATTTCTCTCAGTCGTTTATGGGAACTATGCGGTATAATTTAATAGGGCAAGCTGTTTACAGATGCACTCCCAGCTCTTACCTGTTGTAAATGTACATGCACAGAAAAGGGATTGGCCTTCCCTAAAGGGGTTGTGTGTTGTGTCCACCATCTATCTCCCAGCTACACTACACATAGAATATTCTAAGTGTATTCTAATATTCTAATAAGTTCAAGCTAACGGGCTAAATTAATTACTGTACCCTATTGCATTAATTTTTATTTTGAAGACGAATCTTAGTCAAATTGACAGATTACGTTTAAACTTTCTAATTAAATAGTGCATTCCAATTTCCGACGCATTGGCACATATGGGTACCTCTGAAACTATACGTTTGTCTAAAATCGTGAACCACCAAAAATCACCAGAATTTCTGGTGCTGGGGTTACTAGTCTTATATAAGTTAGTCTTTCTATGTATGTATGTCTCACTGTATGTCTCACTGGAGTGTTGGTTTTATTCGTTCTGTAATTGGCCGGTAACGGGAAAGGGGGCGGAGC
>JAQFZY010003174.1:0-10168 GCA_034696285.1 Hypogastrura burkilli | reverse complement strand
ACCTTTAAAACCGGGCAATCTGTTTGGTGTTTGGTGAAATTAACATTTGCGAGGTGTGACAGTGCCAAGACCTGGACTTGGACCTGGACCACGTAGAGTTATGCTTGGGCGGTTTGTCAAGTCAAAGTGATTTAAGTAATTCTGGTCCTCGTTGTTATGCACCGTGGAGGAATCAAAAGTGTAAACAAATCCCTTTAGGATTATCAGAAAATGTCAACAAAAGACTGAAAAATCCGCTGCAAGGGGCCATGTTTGTGGCCCTTAAGGTATTGACCCTTTAATTCTAAAAATCCCGTATTCACGCTTGATCTTTGTATTGGTCATAACTTTTTGTGGGACGATTTTTGTGAGCGTACGTTGAAAAATGCGACTAGGATCCATCAGAGAGAGCAAAATCGGCTATAATTTTATAATAGTTAGATTACCCACTTCAGTCACAAGGCTACTCAATTAGCCTAAAATTTCCACGCACTCCACGTGCGCCCCTAAAGAGCTAGTTAGGTTAGTTATTAAGTTAGTTTTCAGCAACAAATTAAGAAATGCAGACGATTTCGGTTGCCAAATCAAAATAAATTCTCAGGCTCAGGTGGACCCACTATAGGTCATCGGAGGTCATATGATATGGGGTAAAATTCCCCCTCAAATCGATAGCCTAAAATTTGTTACCTAGCAAAAGTATAAATATATCCGGTCTCGAGGTCATGGTTAGAGTTTGGAGGACAAGCTCAACTAATGAGGAATAAAAATGAATTTAATTATCGTCAAAGTTTAGTTCGATTCTGCAATCGCTAACTCACGTCTCCTTTTGTTTATACAGATCATCTCTCTGTCGTAGTCTCGTCAATTTTTTTTGGTTTTTACTTGTTGATAAGCTAAAATAATATTTTACGGATGAATAAAAAGACCAAGGCCATGCCAGCTGCCACTATTTTTAATTCAGTCAATGTCTGACGGAGATTTACGAACACATCATTTGAGCGTAGTCAAGCTCGTTGGACCAACAACCATTGTTTGCCTAAGGGAGTATAAAGGAACCATTTCCTGGTTTATTTCCATTTAACCTCTGTAGTTGTAATGAAACTGATTTTTGGCCTTGGCCTTGTTCACGTTTACTTAATTTATTATTTTCGTAAGACAAACAAGGCTTGAATAATCACGCTTACAAAATAACTACTGTGTTCATCAAAACTAAACAAAGGAGTTGGGTTTACAAACATTGATTAATTATACAGTACTTGTTTATAACTTAAACAGAAGTTACAACTTCCGGCGACTATAAGGTATAACATATTCCGCGTCCTACTGAAAAAGTTATTCTCCTTTCGAGAGGAGGCAAAACAGTAGGGTATATATTTCAAAACGTAGTTAACGCGGTTTAGTTTTTGGTTCAGTTTTTAGTCATTAAATGTAGGTGACTTTCAAAAATTGGTTAGTTTTAATGTTAAAATCGAGAGTAACTTTTTAATTAGTAATTCCTAAAATACCTGATAGTCGATTTCAAATTTGACGCGCACTTGGACATTTTTCTATTTTATTAGTTATTGTGGCTTAGCGTAATAGTGATATTATATATTGGTATATTTTCCATTTCTCAAAGCAAATGCTGTCACTACTTTCTTTCAAAGCAATTAGCTGGACAATTAGGACGTACTGCTTCATAAAGGCCGCGCCATTTGTTTGGGATGACAAGCGAATGGTGTTGAGTGTCAGTAAAAGCCGCAAAGTTTGGGCTTTATTTTATCTGTCCTCCATATTTTCTGCATTCTATTTTGGATTCACATTGTATCGGAGTACTTGTGCAGTGAGGTCAGGTATTTCTCCAGCCAACGGCATAATTCTTCTAACAATTGTCTGTTTTGCCGCTATCTGCGCCTTCTTCCAATTTAATACGGCGTTCCGACTTCAAACAGCCTGTGCATATGTGAACAAGCTCATTAGCTATGAGAAATACCTTACAGGTAATGTATTACGGCTCTGCCATTAAACTTTTTCAAATTTGCTCTCTGTTTGCAATGTTTGCAGGCAAATTCCAGCATGACTGTGTTAAAGGAAAGTATTCCACTGTAATGTGCATATTCTACCCAATGGCGTTAGTTCAATCCCTTGGAATGTGCTTTCTATTCCTGACGTTCCCAAGGCTCCCGACTTTTTTCTTCTCGGTCCTTGACCTTGCTGATGGCTGGAAATTTATATTCGTGTTTGTTGAGATGATTGCCGTTGTGTGGACTTGGTCTAATGCTATGTTCTACCTCACCATTACGATTGCACACTGTGCCGTCGTATCCTACTGGCTGGAACAGATATGGTAATCCACCGGGAATACTGTTCCAGTATGATGTATTTGTTGAAATAATTATTAATATTTTCAGCTACAATACAAAGGTCCTAGACACAAAGCGGGAAATTCGATCAAAAAGGGAATTTATCCAGGTATTCCGATCCCTACACATCCTAGTAAACTACTACAACGATCTTCTTGGTTGCATGGCCTCTGTGGCCCAGCCAGTACTAAATCTGATCATGTCCGTATTCACTTGGTACGGGACAATTAAGTTCTACAAGAGAATCAACTTCCTAGCCTACTTAACCTTCCCTCTCTCTGCACTATCCTTGATCATTTTGACGTTCATGATTTATCCGTTCCATGCCCTCATTGCGGAAAAGTCTGTGGAGATGAAGGAGTCATGGAGAATAGTATTGATGAGGAGTCCGGAGTTACGGCGCATGCTTTCATCTTGCCCCGTATTAGACGTCAAGATGGGAAACTTCTGCAGTTACAGTCGAAGCACTTCGACCACGTTCTCTCAGATAATCCTGGACAACACAATTACACTACTTCTGATGTGGCCGTAAAACTGTGGGAGGATAAACCGGAATCATTCCTCGCACAAATATTCTCATTTAACTGGCTACATGCGCACAGTAGTCCTGTTTTATCTTTTTTATTCTTTAGACCACATTGATGTAAAGTTTAATAAAATTTAACCCTTCAATCAAACCTCCAATATTTTGGAGGTTTGCCTCAGATGCCCCACCAATCATCTTAAATGCTCACGTTTTCACGTAAAGAAATTTCGAAAATGAACGATTTGGCAAGTCAAACGAAAAAAAAATTAAGAAAATACGGTAAGCCATACACACACCTCCTGTCTAAGAATCGGCTTGATAAGGATGGAGCCAACGGCAAGGTTGTGGCAGGATTTGTGGAGTAATCTTGTTTAGGAAAAGTCTACCTTATTTCGTTTGGATATCACCCTTATACATGTGTATATGTAAAATAGTATAGTAAATGTCTGAAGAGTTTGATAAGGTAAGAGGCAAACCATACAAGAACGCTAGCAATGCCCTTGATAACTTAGACATAATGTTGGTATAATAGGTAGCGAATAAATTATTAACTCTGCTCGGTTGGCCACTGACGCCCTTAATAATATATTAAACTTAAAGTCAGTTAAATATTTATTTTTATTAAATATTATTTTCTGTTTGATGGTCCTAATTAGTAAGTAATACGTGTGAGGAATATTTAAAATACGTATAATACATTGGGTTAGCGCCTAAAAAAACTGAAAGTAAGTTGCAGAATCAGGTAAGACGTGGAATAAAAAAAAGAATAAGCTCATCAATCTTCTCAGCTCATTTAAAGATGGAATGAATGGTTATTGTGATGAAGCGAGGTCGAATTTAAAATAATTACTACCAGGAATTTTGGAAGGGGAATGTTAATACTTCTCCGGCTCTGGCAACTATCAGGTAAACCCTTCCGTCACTGCTTTGCTCCGTCTTGAAGACGGTTTTCCGGTATTTCAGTTACATTTTAAGTGTCTAGAAAAATAACCCCAATTATTTCTATGGAAAGAGCGACAAGACCTCAAATTTCATGCAGCAATCACAGGGATAGCTATTATTATTAGCTAACTTTATTCTCGGCATTGTACTAATGCAAAATATATAAATTAGTTAAATTGTGTGCTTTATTACTTAAGGAGAGACAGTGCTTCCTAAACATCTGCAAGAGGATATATTTTACCACCATAGATATTACAGGTAACTAATATAATAATAATTAGTTACCTAGGTTATTCATACATCAAAGCTATAAATATTTCAGCGTTACAGTTTTACAGGCGGGAAAGTACTGGAGCTACTTGCAGTTCCCTGGTGTCACTGGGAATCGCATGGTGAGTTTTGCCATCCGCTTAAACAAAAACTTTAAACTAGTTCAAGTTTTGGATGCCATCATTGAAAGTATTCAACCAGCAGATTTGCCTAAGCCTACCACATCACTATGAAAAGCGAACTTTGAACGATATAATCTATACGTAAATGTGTTGGTGCGGTCGACGGAAAGCATGTGAGAGTTAGAGATCCAAATAATTCTGTGTCAAGCTATATTAATTACAAGAAATACCATTTCATTATTGGAATGGATCAAGGATACCCGCTACCAATTTTTGTTAATTAATGCGGGAGCTTCCAGCTCATAGAGCAATTATACTGTATTCTTGGGATTGGGTTTGGTAACAGCGTTAGAGAACAATTCACTTCTGCCAAAACCTAAACCATTACCGGAGACGATCACGCTAAAACCCTTTGTCTTTCCAGTGTATAAAGCCTTTCCTTAAAATTTACATATTAAAATAAAAATATAAAACATTTACGTTATGCTACTTTTTGCTGGGTCACTACTGGAAAGGGGTTCAAATACATTATAAGGACAGAATATGCCCAGGTCGGGTGTTGTAGACCACCAGGCGAAATTCTGCAAAAGTTTAGTGAAGTGCGCAGTATTTGCGAAGGGGCATCGTGTGATTATGTGTCCTGAGCTACAGCACAAGTAGCTTCTTGTTGGGAGTTCAGGGGAAAGTTAGCGGAAGTTAAGCAGGAGAAAAGTGTGGAGGTGACTAATTTCATCTGTTGTTAACAGGACATCCTTCATATCCTCATCGATAGACTCTCCAATAATGGAAAGGAACGACGCGTAAGAGCTGTCATTGATACTGCTTCTCAACGGTCCTACATTTTAAATTATTTGGATTGAGGATATGAAGTCCATGCCTATCAATTTGTATCAGGAGAGCGTGGTCCACTTAATCATTGGAAGATCAGTCAGCTAAGCGGCAACATTTTTAGTACCAGAGTTACCTGCGAGGTATGGGTGAGAGCTAGAGTTTCATTTTTATTGCAATTGATCAGCAATCTATTTGTGGACCTGTTCCTCTCGTGCCTCGTAACTAATGATTGAACGAGCTCAGATCCCAGTTCTACGAATGACGGAAAAAATTCAGATATTCAAATCATCACTGGAGCCAACGTGGCTGTGAATATCCTCACTGGACAGGGAAGTTGGAGTATGGGCCTATCGCAGTGGAGGCCGATTTTTGGGAGACATAAGTTCAAGAAGTGGAGGAGCTAGAAGCAGCTGCGACTTCGACTTCAATGACTTTGTACACGAAGCCGGTGTCTTATAGTTGTGGTCTATTGGTACGATTGGGATCAAGGTCCCGCCTAAGTCTAAGGTGGAGATGGGTGGGAGGTATAAGAGCACTTTCAAAAAGTCGAAGACCGGAACAGGTGTATCTCCCATGGATTGAAGGTTACCCGGCTCTGAACACTAACCTGACAGAGGCGAGACTATAGAAATTTGTGCGATAGTAGACTGAGGTCCGAAGTTTGAGTGAATATGAGGACGCGCTTCAAGGGTGTCTGGGTACTGGAAGGAAGTCTTCATAGATGAATTGGAAAAGCCGACTCCCTATTTACCTTATCGTTCTGTTTCTAAACCAGACAGTGACAGTAATACTACTCCGTGAAGCGTGAATCTCGTGTTCAATACGCAAAATCTCTGCGCGTGAACAACTGTCTGGCTTCAGTCTAGTGTCTGAGAATTAGCAAAGTTATGTTACCTGGAAGTTTATGGGCTAGTTTTAGTTAGCGGAGTGAAAACACCCCTTGTCAGTTTTATGCCGGAGGAGCTATCGATTCATATTGGGCATGCTCAGCGGCCGGTTTGATTCAGTGCGACACTAGCGGGATCGAGGAGCAGGGCCAGGAGCTGGAGAAAGTGACCAAGAGAACGCTCCTTTCCCTGGCGCATCGAGTCTTTAGTCTTTAGATCCTAATGGGTTCACGGCACCAGCACTTGTGGGTATTAATCAGCTACTACAGCAGTGTTGGGGACCAAAAGTGGGCTAGGACGGCGACCTACCGCTACTAGTAAAGACCAAAGAGGACTTGAATCTGTAGAGAAAGGACCTACCGCTGCTGGACAAAGTTTTAGAAGAGATTTAGTTGGCGAGAGCTAGACAGGAAACCCATCTGTGTACTCCTCAAGTCGGACGTATTCAGACTTAAGGAACATGCTAGAACATAGAACAGAAGATGGTTACTCCAAGATGTACTAAATATTTACAAAATGTCTCTATTGCAAGACTCCTTTATTACCGGAAACTTTAAAAGTTACATATTGCAAATTGAATAGTTTTGCTAAATAATAAGTGCCCATTGCTAAAATGAAATAAATCGTTAAATTACATTTTTGTATACTAATTAAGTTATACAAGATTAACAGTATTTATTCATATTTATGACGCTGATTTTAAGAATTGTTAATTCTAACTGACTAAAGTTAATATTTTTGAGGGTTTCCTTGGTTTACACTTGCTAATTTATTGAGCTAATTAATGTCTTAAATTTTACGTGTCCAACGTAAACTCGTTTTCTCCACTGTGTTGAGTATAGCATTCGTTTTCTGTATAAAATAATATCTCGTTTTCCCCAAACCATTGCAAACTGGAATTTTTTGTATCGTATAATGATGATTTCTGCACTGAATATGGCTTAGATAGTTTGTTGCAATGGTTTGGGGAAAACTGGTTAAAAACTCCCGAACTTTTCAAAATTATCATTACCGGGACCAAAATTTTGAAATTTTTTTCACGAAAAAATCAAGCTATGTTTATATGTTTATTTACAGATTTCTGTTATGAGTCGTGGTTGAGTGGTAAATAAGGACTACTTTAGGTGTTTTGTTACTCAATTCTTTACACCATGCATAGTATTTTTGGTGAAAATTTGAACCAAAAACCGAATCGGTGATTTTGATGTGGTGCCAATTGGAATATTTGAGATAAACAGACCCTGCACTTATAACCTGATGGCAGGCTCTTGTCTTCTACAGTGAGATACCTAAATTGAACTTGTTGTAATGATTTTGTGCTGACAGCAGGCATTCTTTGTATAGCCCTATTACATGTGTTCGTATTTCCACAGCACATGGCTTATAGAACAGCCAAGACAGTATGTGCTTGTCTTTCTAACTGTCTTTCCAGTAAATGATTCAACGGAGTGATGTGGTTTTGATTTGGATCAAGAAGCAGACATATTATTTCTGAGAGCAGCTGTCATTTTTGAATCAGTAGGGGTTTCGATCAGGCGCTTTGCAAGGCTTTCCTGAAAACTTCAATAAGCAGGAAGTTGGAGTAGGACTACGGCCCGATTGCAGAGCTAGTGGGTAGTGGGTTAGCGGACAATAATGTAAATCCGGTAGTAGAATTCAAATTTGAAATCACATTCATGCACAAGATGCTATTAGAATCTACATTTGCAAAAAGTCCCACTAACACAACCAGCACAGGGCTCCAACGTGAGCATACGCATTGCTCATAATTTGACATTTAATTCATAATAATTCATTTAGTTTGAAATAGATCAATGATTTTGAGTCGTGATCAGTCAGAAGGATTCGTCACAATGCCTTTTAGTGTGAATCAGGGGCTCAAAATGAGCCCCTTCTGCAGTCATACAATAACCTAACCTATCGTAAAACTCCTTTCGAACTCTAGACAATTCTTCTGGTTGAATTGCCGCTTACTCTTTCCTTATATTCAGTAATAGTTGCTGTACGGTTTCGGGTCTTGGACATAAACCCGAATCTTGACTTTACCCCAAAAAAGGCAGTACGGCCAGGAGAACTGGCTGGCCAATCAATTAAACCTATTCGACCAATCCAATGATATGGAAACTCTTGCTCCAAAAAATTTCGAACAGATTTTGCGTAATGAGGCGAATATCTCGTTGAAACCATATTTTGTAAGGAGCAATTTCTTGTTCAGCGGCGGCTTGTTTTATGTCCGGGACGGCATGAACTTGAAGCATCTGAAGGTAGTTGTCCACATTAACGTTTTCATTTATGAAGAAATAAGGTCCAATGATTCGACTGCCAAATATTCCCGCCCAAACTTTCACTTTTAATCAGTCACAGGGATAAAATGGACACTAAATTGATGAGCAAACTAAGCAAAGTAGTCGAGTCAGCCAGCTTGTAAGAGTTTAGAAAGATATGTGCCAACTTATAATGGTAACTTAACTGGTAATTTAAATGTAAGTGTCGAGACATGAAGTTCAATTTGGCTGGCAGTACTAATTTATACAGACGCAGTTACTAATTCAATTAAAACTTACCTTGTTCATGCCCTGAGCTTTAATTCCTTCCATCCAGTGGGGATTTTCTTGGATCCAATATCGCATATAATGCCGATTCACTTCCCCATTGATGACAAATATTGCTTCGTCGCTAAGGCAAATGCTGCTAATTAAATTGCTATCGTGTCCGGTTGATCATATCTTGGCAAAATTCAATTCTTCTGTCGGGATCATCTTCGTTTAGTTTATGTAAAAT
This sequence comes from Hypogastrura burkilli, assembly GCA_034696285.1. Taxonomy (NCBI): domain Eukaryota; kingdom Metazoa; phylum Arthropoda; class Collembola; order Poduromorpha; family Hypogastruridae; genus Hypogastrura; species Hypogastrura burkilli. The sequence goes on along the minus strand of JAQFZY010003174.1, from coordinate 1,488 downwards.
TTGCACTTTGTAAGGATGAAAATTGTGCAGTTTTAAAATTCGAGCCACAGAGCTGACACTTATTCCGGTTTCTTGTGCTAGTTTAGATTGACTTGAGTGAGGATCCTGAGCTAACAAAGCGAGCACTTCTTATTCTTTTTCTTCGCTCGTAGCTAGGTTTGCCCTGTTTCACTTTCTGCTTTCAATCGTGTATTCGGTTTCAAACCTTTGAATTAAGTCTGTCATCGTCTTCACGGTAGTTGCAAAATTAAATTTTTGCTCAAAAGCATCCAGAACTACGCGATTGGGATTATTGCCTTTCCCATAAAAAGTCTTGATTAGGAAAACTCTTTGCTCAGGCGTTAATCGCGGCATTTAAATAAAACTTTATAAATTCGAGATTTACTCCACTATTGGATTTCTTTAAATGCCCTGAGAAAATAGCTCAAAATAATCATTACGTACGTAATAAGTTACCTATTTAGTTTTTATTTACCTTATTTAGTATTTAAGTAATACTTGAAAAAGTTATGCATATGCAGTTTATGTAAATATGTCATAACACTTGCTTTTATTGCTACAGTTGTGTATAGACTTTGGGTCTAATTTTTTATGCGAATGTTGCTGGCTTTTTTAGTGTTATGCATATGTGAGTTGTAAAAAGCACCGAAGACACAACAGATATTGCACTTGATTGTCGACCAAGGCATATTTTGCGTCAATTTATGTACCTGCGCGTTTTGACATCTGACATGGCTACTGCCTGCCATGCTGTACTTCTACATAAAAAGCAGAGTGTAGAGTTTTGTTTGGGCTGCGGCATTGAATTTTTGACTTCAATTGTTTTATTCAGATCAAGTGTGGATTTGTCTAAGGTTGCTCCAATACATCCCCGGTAAATTCAAATGCATTGTACCAAAAATTATCTCATTCTTGAGTCAAATTAATTCGAATTTTTGAGAATTTTGTTTTTAAAAAAACAGGAAAGAAAAGTGCGACAACTAAGGGAGTCCTCTTGTCCACTTCTGGACTGGAGAGAGCACGGGCCCTGACTTTCCGTGTCTCTTTAGATTCTTGGAGCGCGAGATTAGTTTGATTGGCTTAGTTTTACTTGGGGTACCCGTAGTACTTGACTTTTCGTTTTCGAAGTCCATTTCTTTAATAACAAGAATTCGAGGGTTCGCTGGTAGTAGGTGGAATGTGACCAATAATACTGTATGTATATAATAATAATTAAAAACTAAACCTCAAACATTTTTGTTTTGTACGGTGGGCACTTAGTTTTATTTCATAAATTTAAGATGCCCGCGTTGTGCATACCACAGTCTGTCTCAGCGTCGTCAGAGATGTCAGAAACTCGTCAATAAACGGAATAAATATGATGCTCGAAAATATGCCTCAGGAGTAGACTCATTCGGGTTAAACCGGTTTTTTTGGCGACTACATGTTCTTGGAACTTTAACTTCAACCTCCAACTTGATAGCCAGTGTGACTGATTTGTCAAAAACT
>JAQFZY010003173.1:0-10168 GCA_034696285.1 Hypogastrura burkilli | reverse complement strand
ACTTAACTACAGAACCGTCCAGTCGCAAAACGTTTGAAAGGGGCAAAAATACCTCCCAGGGAGGTAAAAATACCCCTATGGGATGTAAAAATACTTCCCTGGGAGGCAAAAATACCTTCCCATGTGACCATTTACATAAAAGAGCATGAGGGAGGTAAAAATACCTCCCAGGGAGGCAAAAATAGTCCTATGGACCCAACTGTACTAATCCTGCGATACTTACTCTCTGGGACCTGTCTTGCTAACATTACTCCATTCATATAATTAAATAATCGATTTATTTACTAAACGAAATATTAGTACCGAGTACAATTGTGACTTCCAGCGTCAGTGAATTCCTTTGTTAATTTAAAGTATATATTAAGAAGTTACTTAAGATGGGGTGGTATTTAATGCCAATAAAATTGAACCTGTCTTTCAAAAGTATTTTTTCAAAATAATGAAGTTAGCCGAAGAAGTAATAATCTGGTCCCTCAAAAAAAGTTAAATTAGTCGAACAACTATTTCAACGTATCTAAACAAAATAACACAGGCTGTATGCAAATAAATTTATAAATCAATACCTATCCTAAATAATTTATTTATTGCATGTAATAATGTGCTATACAGTGAGATATGATGAAGCATTTTCGGAAATAGAAATTAACGAGTACATAAATTTATGCAAAGTACTGTAATGCTGCAAATCATAACTAATCTACATATACATATAAGCAAAGGAGGAAGGGAAATGAACCTTCTAAAAATAAAAAAAAACAATGGTCATTCACGCTCATATTGAATACTTTACAAGCAACGGCCAATTGTTTGTGATTCGTGCTTCTAGTTATATCTTATTCTGGCTTTACAATGTCCTCCGCAAACTTTTCCGGTAACTTGGACAGCAGTGAAGCAGAGTCCGAAAGAATCATTGAAGTTGAGGAAAGTTTTGGTGCATTACGAAAGAGAGGACCTTCTTTTCAGTAGTTAAGGATCAACTATTTTCCGGACAAAATGTCGGCAATTACTGTGATTAAGTCGGCGAAGGAGTGGAAGGCCCGTGATCAAAGGTCAACTCTGGAAGGTGTTTAGATATACTATCACTGCAGACATTCTCGGAAATGCGCTTCAATGCTACACTTTAGACTGGAATAATACTTTCAAACAGAACCAATCAAGGATGTGTTTAGTGACTATGGATTGGCAAACTTTGAACTGCACGTGTCCGCCTTTCCTCAAACATTATATTCGCAAGCATATAATTGATATGGCCATAAAAAAATACTCGTAATACTCTGTACAGATTAAGTTCACGTATACCTTTAACTTTAATATAGCTTCGACACGTTCCACTTTGAGCTGAGTGTTTTCACTTGTCCAAAATTTGTTCATTAATGAGAATATACGTTTGATTGGGGTGTTTGTACCAGGAACGCAAACCAAAAATGTAACAGTACTAAATATTTGAAAATTTAAGTTCATCTATGGTATTTCTTTTTAAGGTCGTTCCCATATCTGTAATTCGAAGAGTTTAGCATTTCTGCTCTAATTTCTGCTTTCATACAAGTAAATTCGTCTTGAAGGGCGTTGGAATCGTGTTTTTAGATTATGTGACGAGTTGAATTTTGTCCAGTACGGAAGCCCTAGAAACGTACACAAGAGTTAATACATTATAGTAAAAAGAATTGATACGGTTATTTGTACAGTAGAGATTGGACCTGGGCGAAGGCTCCTGAACTCCAACTGAATGCACACAGTTATGACAGGACAGTGCCGAAGTCGCAATCGTTCGCATTAAAGCTTAAATACTTCCATTACAAAATACTAAATGGAAGCTTATCTCGAACTCAGTTTATAGACACGATATAAAGCTAAGAATTCATATCCATGCGCTAAACCTCTTTGGAGGTAAATCTAATTTTCAGTCGACTATATACCAAATAATTAGCACATTCCTATAGCATCTGTCAAAGGCACACCAAAGACGCACTTCGTGGGTCTCGATAGGCAAAAAAGTGATCCTGAAAGGCACGCCGTTGGTCACCTTGATCTACTATATTGACTCATCTGCATACATATAATTCGGTTTAATAATTAATAATTATAGTCCATACCCTGGCTTGACCTCAGCCTATCATTCCTAGAGCCCTCAGCCATGTCGCAATTAGGACTGTTGACAGTGGCGTAAATAGCGCATATGCAAACTATGCGGCACATAGGGACGAATACCAGCAGAGGCGCCAGCCCCTGCTGGTCTGGTATATTTATAAAACTGAACTGAACACATAAAGGTACTATGCTCAAAATAAATAGAATTCGGTTAGAGCATGCGGGAGTGTTTTTTTTATTATTCCGAGAAACTAGTGGAGCGGACTCGTCTGTAGTCAGGCCTACACTTAAAAGTCGAATACTCTGCATGCAAAAGCGCAATTTGGGAATTACGCACGTCTTCCTTGCATTATGGTTCTACCCTTCCTGTGTCCTTTCCACCACTAGAAGGAAGAAGATCCGCATTCGCATTAATTTAATATTTCAGACATACATAGATGACCCCTAGCTTTTCAGAAAAGGTACGTAATTAGGAACAAGAACCAGCCAATTGACCGCATCCTTGAGGAATGGTTGTGCTTTAACCCAATATAGAGTTTGGAATACTACCATGCTACTACTAGCCTCCTACAATACCAAATTGAGGCACCTAGGTAGATCGTTACACAGGAATCCGACAAGGCCGTATTAAGCATGGGCTAATAGGGCTCTAGCCCCCCCCCCCACCTTAATGCTCAAGTAAGTAGGTTTTTACCCCTAAATTAACGAAAATTTTCGCCTGCGGCGCAATATTAGCTTCTCCCGTGTGTATTTTGTGTCAATTCTACCAAAAACAGGTCAACAACTACACTTTTGAGATGTATTTTTCGAAAAAAGTTCTAAACATCGAATCTAAACATTAAATTTTTCAGCCCCCCCTGAAATCCTATTCCAAATACGGGCTTGGAATCTGATGTATGCTTACGAAAGCATCTGATAACAAAATCTACAGTCTCCACCTCGGTTTTCATCCGCCAGTCAACATGTATTTTCCACAATTAGACGAATTAGCGAAAGATGAAGGAATATAAATTCAAAAGTTCTTGAGCATTGCGAATAGGATAAGCATAAGATATCTCAAATTTTATACTTTTGCGTCAGTTCCATGGTCCTTTACATCAGCATTGTCTTTTCAAAAATGTTGAACATAGCTTTCATAATTGACACTTTTGAGACAAATTAAGGGACTTTTACTGCAGAAGTTTTTGAAAGCAAAGGATTAGAGCTCCGCACGTTTCGGTTCCTGGATCAACCGGACTCGGACCCGGACGCGAGCATTCGTCTCCAATAGAAGTCCCAACGAGTTGACAATGGTTAGGTTCCGCGGTAGAACCCGGACCTTTTCAGTTTTAACTGCTGGTGAACCGGAGCCAACCCTGACCTGGACTAGAAGTACGGGTCCGCGGTCCGGACCCGGTGTTGGAATAAGTACATAGATGTAGTGAAAACACGAAACGAACTATGCTGGACGCTAAATACAGCAGCTTATAATCTTTCGTCTAAACAAATAATACCCATTTCGTTAAAATAATACAACAAAAAAGTCGGTTAGTCCAATTTACAGTTGAACCGGAACCGTAGACCCTGTTCGCCATGATGAACCGGACTCAAACGTGTCCGGTACCAAACTGGTCCGGCGCACTAAGACGGATATACATTATTTTGTTCCCAATACACATACAGTTTTGAGTGTTACTCATATGAGTCCGACCCGTTTTGGACATTCGAGTCCAGTTCAACGTGACGACCGGATCTACGGTTCCGGTTTAAATATAAATTTGACTAACGACATCTTCTATTGTATTATTGTAACAAGAATGCTATTATTTTTCAGACGAAGGACTCTTACCTGTTGTATTTAACGTTTCTTAAGCTCAGAATATAACCACTTTTCTGCTTTACTGTACATTTACTTATTCGAAACCGGATAGAGAAAAAATACTAGAAAGGGAGAATGCACTCACGTACAAGGTATACTATGCAAATTAACCAATTCATAAAGTTTGGATAGTTTCATCTTATTGAGGGGTATTTCCGATTTCACATTTAAAAAAAAAATGCTCCTAGTAAAAAGTCGCCGAGTATGCCGGAGTGTGCTCTAAAAAGGACAAAACAAGTTTATATTAAACCACAATTATGTTGTGAATAGTCAAAGTTCTTGAAGCTCCCTTGGTAAGTCCAGATTTATAATTCGGCTTTTTGACTTCAATTTTGTTTTGATTGATCCGGAGGAGGGCCAGGTAATAGCGTGGAGAGCCAGTCTTCTCCTTCGAATTATTGACAACATAAAAATGGTTTTCCCAAGGGACCTTCGTGAACTTTGAATCATCACAAAATAGGTTGTGGTTTAATATAAACTTAGCCTGTTTCGTCTTTTTTAGAGCACACTCAGACATACTCAGCGACTTTTTACTAGGAAATTTTTTTTATTTCCGAACTTTTTATGGGTTACAACGGATTTTATAAGTCATGTTTCAAACCGCAACCATCATCGCACTTGAACATATTTTATGAGTTGAAACATTACCGTTGTCACGGGAGAAGTACATGAGACTTTACTACTACAGGTAGTGCGCATCAGAGATCAGAGCTCCCTATACAAATGTGTGTCAGTAAATAGGCCCCAGATCGGCTGGTAAAAGGTCAGATATCTCAGAAGCCAGTTGAACTACCGAGGTCAAATTAAGTTTCATAGAAAGCCAATTGTATGGCCTGCACTAATTTCAACTGCTGGGAGGCCTAAGTACATTGGAGGTGGGTTAAAATGACTCATTGAGGTAGTTTTTTTGGGGGGGGTTTCGAGTCGAAGGATTTGAAAAATGCAACGTTTGAATTGTTGCGCATCGATGGGACCCTATTTAACGGTTATTATGCCTCTTTATATTTGAAGAACACAAAGCAGGTGGGGGGTTACTAATTAATTAAAGGTAGTTATTACTAATTAGTTCGAAACGGAGAGCCAAGCCCGGTAAGCGGCGGAGCCGCGTGCGCAAGTATAAGACACGAGCCGATTGCAAGGTTGTTACTTATTTTTTGCATTTTTTTCCTGCAGAGTTATGAATGAGATTTCACATTATTTTCTCTCTCCGCTATTTTTTTCTGCTATCAAATATATTATGCATTATGAAATTATGTTTTTCCCAGAACTCTGATGTCTGATAGGAAACAAGTGAAGTAAAGATATAATTATGATAATGATATTAGCACCCACAAAGACACAATGCTGAAGATCCCAAAGTTATATAGGTACCCTGGAGAATAACGTGCTGTCGTCTACTATTACTTATGTCTCCGATTCAAGCGACTGTGAACTGTGTGATCTACATAGTGTACAAAACTAAGTAAACCCGAATCCGAATCCTAAGTAAGCCAGAATCGATTGTGTCTAGTAATAAGTACTTCGAGCACTGTTAAAATCAATAGAATATTAGAGGCGGGACCTTTCAAATCAATGTGTATTTGAATTTGATTCAATGATGTCTACTCTACTTTCAGATTTGGGTTTGGGTCGGACTCAAATCCACCCAAGATCACCCGACACCAGCCTTCCAAACCGGGCAATCCGCTCGGTGAAATTAACATTTGCGAGGTATGGCAGTGCCAAGGCCGGGACCTGGACTACGTAGAGTTGTGCTCGAGCGGTATGTCAAGTCAAAGTGATTTAATAATTGTGGTCCGGTTCGTTTTTATGGACCATGGAGGAATTAATTTGTCTACAAATCCCTTTACGATTTTCAGAAAATGTCATCAAAAGTAAAAAAAAATCCGTTGCTAGGGGACATGTTTTTGACCACTACGCGCTGACCGCGTGAACCTAAAAAGTTCAAACTTGATCTTCGCATTAGGCATAACTTTTTTCTGACGGAATTTGGTCGGTCTGGGGTGAGATTTGCGATCAGGATCCCTCGGACGGGCCAAAGTCTCAAAATTATATTTTGGATCGAAAATATATCCAGTCACCTCAATTTAGTAAGAAAACTTACGGCTGATTTTTCTATGATGATACGTAATCTCATTGTAAAATTAAACCTAAGGACCTTATAGTACAATTAACAGGTGAGGTATCACTTGTAGAAATTGGTGTGAATGTGTATGAACCCTGTGAGAAACATTTCCGCTAAAGTCTGTAAAAGTTTTTCTTATTTAAATATTTTAGCTCCACTAACCTTGAATCTGAAATCATTGATCCGCCCAAGCCCAGCAAGTATTAGTTGAGGTACGGCTTGAAGGTCCATTAAACCATGTTAAGCACAACTCTATTAATAAGTTTTCAAAAGAAAAATATCATTTTTCAACGGAAAGTCATCCCATGCATTCGGTTCTTTTGCCTTTGTTTTTTGACTAAACGTTGACTAGAGCCAAATTGATAATAGCAAACATGCATTTTTGACTTTGACTACTTGGTTGGTACTTATATATATATCATTGGTCATTCGCCTTTGAGTTTTATACTGTTTCCTTTAGAACACGATTTCTTAGTAGATATAAATAGAAAGCATGTTTTACAACAATGTTTTTAAAACATGCTTTACAGGCAATCCCGTCCGTGAAGACGTTGAAAAAAGCGATTATAACCATTCAGTTCTTAATTGAAGTGTGTTGAAGTACTACATAGTAATAGGCAGCTTCTAGCTTTCATACAACACGCTTTATTTGCGTGTAACTACGCGACCGATCTCTAAATATATGTAACTGACCTCCGAACTTGAAGCCGAAGAAAAGCAAAAACAACGATATTTTCTCCAAATATGAACCGATTTTTTAAATGTCTTCACAGTTAATCATGATCTCTATTAGGTCGCAATAAAATCTTGTAAAGAGAATCCTTTTAAACCGAACGTAAATCCGAAAAATTCGCGTTTGCATATTTTCACAGGGTATTACTAATTTCCGCTCACTCTTAAGGTCATTTAGCCTTCATAGACCTCACGGCACCTATTTCTGCAAAAATCCCGACAGAAATTGATTTGGCCAAAACAAAGTCGCATCAAGTAAATGCATCTGTTTAATAAAAAGTGGTTGTGGCTTGTGGCTGAGTAACAGGAACGGGATGAGTTGGAGTTGCCTTGGTAGGCTGAGTCAGACGAACTCACTTAACATGTGTTTCCGTAGTGTAGTGGTTATCACGGTCGCCTCACAACTCACAGCAAGAGCTCGCGACAGGTCCTGGGTTCGATCCCCAGCGGAAACATATTATTTTTTGCACCCGCCCTGGTGATGTATTGTGTTTTAACTTTAACCGCTTTGTATTTGAGTTCCGTTTTTTGGTTTTTGAATCGGCAAACGGTTTCTTACGGACTATTATTTTGATTATACTAGAATAAATTGGCAAACATCGATTATATTATTTATATAGACATTTAATTTTAGGATTTATACTGCATAACTTGCAGTTTGATTTTGTCTTTGAAGTCACCGGGTACGACATCGTCCTGTGAGAGGATGATAGACTTTACTTCTCATGTTGACGCTCGATTTATTTAGTTTCCATTGCCGCAAGAAGACAAGGCATGTTTAAATTTAAATAGGCTGAATAGGTACGAGTTAAATAAAGCGTTAAAGTTAAAGTCCGTCAAATCGCGAGGAATAGTAATGGAATAAGAACTGAGAACACATGAAAAGAGAGTGTAGTAGACAAGAGGCACGCGAGCCAACGGGTATCTGTATCTGTACGGCCTTTTCTGGTACATTTTTAAGCTCGCTTCCATACTTCCTAGTCTCTTCCAGATAAATTTTCATGGCGACATTACTGGTAGAATAAATTGTAATCATTAGGCGCTTTTTTTCAAGGATAATTTATTTCGTTTGATACTGCAGGGTTGATTTACGTTATTGGAGACCTTAAGGTTAATATACCTTTTAGAGACTTAATGCTTATAGAGGTTATCGATATGAGTATTCTGCCTTGAATAAAGGTATTCCTGCTCCTCCTACTGTGTACCACTCATTGGTCTCCTCAGTAGTTCCAATCGGGACGGGTATGTAAGGGGTGGTAGGACAGGCTCACAAATGTCCCTTAAGTACAATACGACGCAGTCGCGAACTTGGTCCAATTCATAGCCAGTGGCAATTCGAAGATTCTGATCCATTCCTTGTAACCATGACGACTACGAAGGAGGGACAGAATGGCGGCTGCAACCAAGGACGGATTCCAATCCTCATTCGGCTCATCTGTGTATAAAAATCAAGCCTGAAATTCCTGCTGAACCGATTGGCTCTGCATGGATTGGTAGACGTACTCTTGATGACTGAGTCGAGGCAGGATTTGGCTTGAGGCTGGAGCTCGTCCTTGATGGCTTGGATTGTCCCCAACGTGGGTAGCTCCTCCTCCTAATCATTCCCATTCTGAGAGGGACTTCCAAGGTCTGTGGGCTCAATGGAGACCAGGAAGAAGAGCTCCATGAATTCGGCGACTGTGGGCGTAGTGAGATTGTAATTGAACCAAGAGAGAACGTAGTGCTCAATGGTCCGGTAGAGGTCAGCTGAGGCCTCCGCTTCGGGCGGGAAATAGGGGGCTAGGAGAGACAGCTTAGGAAGAGATGCCTCGGACTCCGCAAGCTTGGCTGCAGACAGAAAGAGAGAACAGAAACAGTGAGATCAGTCAGACGCCTGTATTAGTGTTCCGACTTTCTACATATAAGCGGATAAAGATCACCCTGATGGAAAGTGAGTCTGCGCGTTTTACAACACCCCATAGAAGAGTGAGCTTATATCAAGAGATAGAAATGCCTCGAATGACAAGTGAGTTTTTGTCACGTTATAGAAATCTCCTCAATAAAAAGTTCATTTTTATCGGGGGGTACAAAGCAGCCCAATGAAAATTAATTTGTTATCAAGTGATTGAAACCACGCCAGAGAAGAGTGAGTTTTATCATGTGATTGAAGTCACGAAAATTAAAATCGAAAGTGAGTATTTGTCATGAGATAGAAATCCCAACAATAAAAATCGAGTTTGCAACAAAAGGTAAAATTCAATCTGATGAAAAGTGAGTTTTTATCAAGGGATAGGAATAAACCCATTTAAAAGTGAGTTGTTATCAACAAGTAAATGTAAGCCATTCCGATCAGAACTTTTTTAAGTGATAGAAATCAGTTGGTAAACAGCTGAAACTCACAAAATGAGTTATCAAGTGATAGAAATCACGCCGGCGAAAATGGATTTTAAATCACCTTTTATCGGAGAGGTTCGTGGATCTTCCTATTCCCATCACTTTTTTATAACTTTTTCAAGCCAAATGATAAAAAGGGTTACAAATGTTACAAAAAGATCGACAAACTAAATCCTGCGTCAGACGAAGTTGACCCAACTGACCTGCCAGAATGAGGCAGGTGACTGCCATCATGTGTTGCTGATGGGACACAATAATTCGAAAGGCTATGATCCGGTCATAAAGATAGACGGCATGATGGAGAGTCTTGTAGGAGTAGCCGCGGTCCTCGCAGATGCGCTTTAGAAATTCCACGCAGCAGCGGCGCTCTTCTTTGGGCTGAACGGACGAATTACGTGAATTAAATTCTGGCAAGTTATTGAATGAATCACGGGATCTCCACCCGTAGCCGTTCATAAAGGTTGGGGACATATTTGACCCTCCGGGCCTCGGCCTCTTTCATTGGGCCCACATAGTCGGCCACAGCACAGGCCAGGTCCGGAAAGTAACCCCGCGTATTGGCCATAAAGTTCTCCTTGTCCCTGGACCAGGCACTCATCTTACAACTGTCAGGAATAATTATAAAAAAATGTTACTGTAACCAGTATATGTATTTCCTTTCAAGAGTTTACAGACCTTTTATGTAGAACCTACTCTCAATGCAAAAAATTGTAGATTCTGTCATTAGGGTTTTCAAATCCGACGCCTCCGGTTTATATTTATATCTGAGGCCTCGGAGTTGAAACCCTTGATAACAGAATTAAAATTTTTTAGATTTGAGTGTACAGCTGACGGCTCAACGTATGCTTGCAGGCTTGTATCGTTGTATCCACGAAATCACTCCAGTAGTTTTAGGTAAGCGCAATAATAACTCCCATTATCTAACCAATATAATATTATGACATAGTTTTCACCGTCATGAACCTACAGCACGCATTTCTCAACCTACACCA
>JAQFZY010003172.1:0-10169 GCA_034696285.1 Hypogastrura burkilli | reverse complement strand
AACGGCTTTGAGTGATAACTTTATTTTTTAATTTTACCTAAAGTTTTTCGCCGCAAACAAAAACCGCATTTTTGTAAAAAAAAAAAAAAAAAGGGCGAAGTCACGATTTTTGGCAGAAATGTCACCCACAAGCACACCCAATCCCATTCGAGCGTAGAAGTGGGGCCTAATTTGATAGATTGAGATAGTTGAACTTGGATCGGGTTTAAACAGGCCAAGTGTGACGGGCGTCGCTGAATTTAATTTCTTTAACACAATAGCACACGAATCTGTTCTGCCCGGGTCCAGTCGTGCCGGCTGCGCTAATTCCACTTCTTTCGGAGCATAACGCTTGGATCGGACTAAGACGGTCCTAGTCGTACCTCGAAGGTTGAGTTCCATAATTCCATGAGACCGCTAGATTCAGTACAAAGTACAAGTCAGGGCATCCGAAACCGTTGTTAGGTCAAATTTCCCCCAGGTGACTCAAATATGTATTTATAGTCCCCTGGCACGTATACGATCATTTTGATATCTCACATGACGCGGGGTCAAATCACGACTCAAACCATATATGTAGTTACATTCCCCCGAAGCCGGCCGGTCATTTTCATACACCACATGACATAGACGGTTTGGGTTGACATTTTGGGTTCACCGGGAGGGGGGTCACAGGTGTTTAAAATCATGTTTTCCATTCATTATTATGTTATAAGGATACGGAGTCTTGGACTAAGTATAAATAAGTATATTGTTAAATATTGTAAGTAAAGAAAGTTGTGTACACATAGGTATAATCAATATAATTATCTTCGAGATATTAGTAGCCATCGTATACACTAATAAATAGTATCAAAATAGACAGTAAATATAATAAAAACAATTAAAAATACACTTAAAGTTTGCATGCAGCCGTATGCTACAATGGGATTTAGGGGCGAATCGTACGACCTGATGATTCTCACACCATCTGCGTACCATTGCGCTTCAGATCGAGTGACAATGGTATATGGGTATTATAGCGTTATATTAAAAGCATCAAGGTTATTCATATATTGCTAGAACATTCGGTACGTTGCGCCATGTTTAGTTCAATCAGACTGTGGTTTTTCAATAAGAACAAGTGAGTCCGTTCTGTCTTGAAGTTCAGTGAGCACTAATCATATCGCTAATTAAATTTCAATTAAGCCCTTTCAAAGTGCCTCGATCTAATGACTAAGGGCCATATCTGGACTTATACTTTTGTATCAAGATATAGAGAGAACAAAACTCCGGGAATTGGTTGAAGTAATTATAAAGTACCTACTTTTTTTTTTTAAAAAAAAACTGTTTTTGCTTGGTCTTAATTTTGTTCTTTGTTCGTGTCAACTCCTTTTACTTCGTATATCTTATATTCAGGCGTTATTATCTGAATTATTTGTTTAGATCGTAATTGACAGATATAATTGCAATTAGTATACTTACTAAGGTATATTACATTTGTCGAATCGAAAGTCGCATTTTTTCATTTCTTAAATACGAGGAATATTTGAACGATCACCAATTAAAGTACATTACAACAAAATGCTCACCAATCAATCATTTCAACCTAATTTTGAGCAAATTATTATTTCTTATATTTTCTGGTGCGTGTCTTTAAGTTGAATATCTGTGTAAATGAGTCAATTTCAATACTGTAATTTATGTATTCAAATTGTAATTCCGTTAATTATTATAACATGCCTACGCGTCTTTAATGAACATTTATTCCTCATAATAAGAGTGAGATAATTATTGGTGAGTAATTTGTTGTAATTGGCGAGAAACTGTTTTTTCACTTGGTCAGAAAAACCCTGCTTAGGAAATCAGCTTAAATTGGTGTGAGATTTCCCATTAATTGGCGATAGTTTAAATATCGGCCCTGAAATACACTCCAATTGCGTACATAATGATTAAGACATTGTCTTTACCGGACGCTTTCTTTATAATATTTTTAAAATAATTTTTTAACAGTACCAGGAAAAAATATTGAAAGAATCTAAAAGATCAAAAAGATCATAAAAATCGAATATATATTTTAATAAATCGGATCTTTTGATCTTTTCAAAAACATCTTGATTTTTTCCAACCCTGGACACTATGCACGCTGAATATATTGATATGGACCTTGAAACTTTTACTGAGATATTTGCATTTGATTACAGGGAGGAAGTTGAAGGTGACTGGGATAAAGGAACCGTTAAAAATTCTTGCGGCAGAGTCTAAGATACAATTTCCTACCAAATATGATTGGGATTCTTTTTTTCGTGATGCTAAGCACATGAACGAGATGAAGTGTGGTGAACGACCAGATACGATTCATTTTCAAAACCTGCCTAAGCAATGGTTCTGCAACAAGGACAGCAAGGAACCTTCGGATAAAGTATTTAGAAAGATTTGGGAAACTTTTGGAGAAGTACGTTCAATTGACATACCCATGTTGGACCCGTATCGACATAGAATGAAGCCGAGTATTGCTGGCGTCAAGACTTTTACATTTAATCACGACCTAGTCTTCGAAGGCTATGTTCAGTTCAAAGAATACTTGAGCTTTGTAAAGGCCATGGATGCTCTTCGCAAGTCATTATTATTGCAGAAAGATAAGGACAAGTGTTTTGTCGCATCAATCAAGGTTCACATATCTACCTATATACATAAAATCGTTGGTGTGTATGTGGATATGTATGTATGTATGTGGGTATGTCCGCTATCTCCTCTGGAACTACTATATGGATTCGAATGAGCGATACCTTAAAATTTTCCTAATTTTAGCGAAAATTATTCGCCCCAAACAAAGGTTTACTTTTTGCAAAAACAAATTTGCACCTGGTAGGAAATGAACTCGAGACCTATAGCTCGGAAGGTTCTGATACTCTCCGGAAACAATGATTTTAAGTTAGGTTAGGTTCTAAAACTTTCCGGAAACATTGAGTTTAAGTTAGGTTAGGCTCGGAAACTTTCCGGAAACATTGAATTTAAGTTAGGTTAGGTTCGGAAACTTTCCGGAAACATTGACTTTAAGTTAGGTTAGGTTTGGAAACTTTCGGAAACTTTCCGTAAACTTTGATTTTAAGTTAGGTTAGGTTCGGAAACTTTCAGAAACTTTCCGGGAACATTGATTTTAAGTTAGGTTAAGTTCGGAAACTTTTAGAAGCTTTCAAGCAACATTGATTTTAAGTTAGGTTAGGTACGGAAACTTTCAGAAACTTTCCGGAAACATTGATTTTATGTTAGGTTAGGTTCGGAAACTTCCGGAAACATTGATTTTATGTTAGGTTAGGTTCGGAAACTTCCGGAAACATTGATTTTAAGTTAGGGTAGGTTATGTTAGGGTTTGGACAGGTTCAGTGGTGCCGGTGGACACGAATTAGATTTCCTTGAGACAGTAGTGATCGGATTGGGCTTAAACGGGCCCAGTGGTGCCGGCGGCCGTGAATTCGATTTTCTTGAGACAATATCGGTCGGATTGGCTTATGATCGGCACAACGTTACCCTAAGAAGAACCCCTAATTCAGTCCCTCGGGTTTCCGCTCATTCCTATCGTAAGATCGGGAAACGTGCAAGTTTCTCATACATATCTTGTTAGTATGGCAGCGAAACAATGTCGGCACACTCTTAAGCATACATAGTATCCTGTTCTTAGGTAGACTTTGATAAGTCGAAGCACTTAAGTGACGAATCTATACGGAGACGCAGAATAGAACTGGAGCGACTTAGTACACAGGAAATTAGCGTAACCGATGAGTTAAAGCCTTTTGGTGCCAACAGTAATGGGTATGTAATTCACTTCTATTCTAGTTGTCACGGCAGGCTGATAACGCCGATTTGGAAGGCTATCTAGAATAGCTGGACAGAAAGGTGAAGCCCGCCACAAGTTGTCCCTCCTGACGTCCATTTTTTCCCTGGGATCCCTTGTGGCAGTTGCCAATCATAAAACCCGACTGTTCTGTGCCGAGGCGTAGGAAACTCAATCCAAAATCCAAACTCCCTTTTGCCCCATACAGGCCCCGGATCGAGTGATGCCCCCCCCCCCCCCCTCATTTGTTCTTGTCATTGAGATTGCACGACGTCAGGTTGTCGATGTCTGACGTTCTAAGACCTGGTTATATTGCATTGTTTCGTATTACTTGTTTTATTTATTTATATTTTTAATTATCCGAAAAACGCCTTACGACTGAGAAGGTGGTACCTCCGAAGCGTTTTGTGTTACGAGATTGATATTATTACAGTCCTAGCCATCGAGGTAAGTTTGACTCCCCGCGGGTCAATAATAACTCCCGGGGAGTTGTTTTTGACCCCCCATGCCATCAATAGAAGAGCAAGGTGACCACATTTTGTATATCTGAAAGAGAAAATACACAATATTTTTCATGTAAATTAATTTATCCAATTTTAGCATTGTTCCGGCACGTAAGTATTCGGGATAACTGAGCTTACATTTAACAAGATTTAGTCGTATTACTATGCTTAGTTAAAAGCTTTTAAAGACCGCTGGCAGTTCTGTAAAGGCGCACATAAAGATTTGGACTTCACATCTACGCGTTCGGATAATATGGTGACCGTTAAAAAGGTCAATATTTATTTACCCATACTCACTCATTAATGCATATAAATATGTATATTTTCATGCCGTACTTACCTATAAATGTGTACTTGCCAGATAAAGCCATCGAATAAGACTTTCAGAAACCTTCCAGAAACATTGATTTTAAGTTAGGATAGGTTTGGAAAAGTTCGGAAACGCTCGGAAACAATGATTTTAAGTTAGGATAGGTTCGAAAACTTTCGGAGACATTGATTTTAAGTTAGGTTAGGTTCGGAAACTTACCTGAAACATTGATTTTAAGTTAGGTTAAGTTCGGAAACTGGAAAATTTCCTGAAACATTGGTTTTAAGTTAGGTTAGGTTCGGAAACTGTTGGAGACATTGATTTTAAGTTAGGTTAGGTTCGGAAACTTTCCTGAAACATTGATTTTAAGTTAGGTTAAGTTCGGAAACTTGAAAAATTTTCGGAAACATTGATCTTAAGTTAGGTTAGGTTTTGGACAGGTTCATGGCTCCCACGGGCGCGAATTCGATTTCCTCGAGACAATAGTGATCGAATTGGCTTTGGACGGGCCCGAATTCGATTTCTTTGAGATAATAGTAGTCGGATCGGGTTTGCACGGACCCAGTGGTGCGGACTTGCCCGAATTCGATTTCTGTGAGAATAATAGTCAGATCGGATTTAGACGGGCCCAGTTGTGCCGGCGGCCCCGAAATCTATTTTTTAGAGACAATAATTGTCGAATCGGGTTCTGACAAACAAAACGGTACCCGAAGAGTTGCCCGGTTGCCCCTAATTCGGTCTCTCAGGTTTCGCCCGTTTATATATTTCAGCGAGAAGGAAGAATTTGTAGTAAAACCGTAGGCTTTTTCTCATGTTCAGATTATGGTCACCTTGTTTTTGTATTTTTTTCGAATGAGTTTTTTTTTGACTCACTGGGAGTCAAAATAAACCCCGCGGGACGGGATTCAAATTTTACCTTTTTTCAAATAATCCTTTTTTCGAGTTTGTAAAAAATCAGGCCATTTACGTATTGTCACATAGGAAATCACACTAACAACAATTTAGTCAAAACAAAATTAATTTTTTACATTTCGTTTTAAATAGCTTGATTTATACGTTTTTTCACGTTACTCGTCATTGGTACGATAGAATTTATTTTGGCCTGGATACCTTTTGACAAATTATATTTAGAACAAACTAATACTATTTCTAATATCGTCCAGTCCTCGGTGGCTCTGTTCAGTCAAAAAATATTTTTAAGGGGGTTATTTTATGACTCCCCGGGAGTGATAAATAACCCTCGAGAAGTCAAAAATAACTCCCGGGGAGTCAAAACTACCTCCATGGCTAGGACTGTATTACTTAAATTTCACAGGTCCTCAGAGTCCTCTACAGGGGTGAAGGAGACAAACTTGTGTTTAGTTGACAAAAATAACATTGAGCAAAAGATTGCCGAAGAAGAACGGAAATATTTGGTTGCTCGCAGAAAACTGGAAGCTATTCGTGTGATGGATTTTCTTTACGAAAGGATTAAGGTGACATGATTGTTTTTTTTATGAAAAATTAGTGGATCGGACATAACACTTTCTCATACCATTTCGGACATTATTGTCACATTATATTAAGAAATACATTGCCTTGTATTACTTATAAATGGTTTAACTTTTAAATTATAGGTGTACTTTGCAGTAAATTAATATTTTATAGAATCAGTAATAGAACACTAGTATTAAGAGCGCCAGCGACACTTAAATCGAAACACTTAGATATGAAACAAAATACACGTCTCATTGATCATTCTTTAATACCAATTTCTAACTCTGGGCAAAATGTATTTTTTATTTATTGAGACCGAAAATTGAATGCACACATACATATTTATAATAAAACTAGCAAGAAGCCCGTTCTACGAACGGGGGTTAAGCCGACATCATATCCTTACTTTCATCCATTATTACAGAACCGTCTACATTTCATTTCAAACTTTCCTTTGTTGATTTCGCTTTTCCGTCATTTATTTATTTACCCTTTCAAGTTGTTTCTTCCAACATCCGTCAGTATATTTATATATAGTTCAAACAGTTTATTCTTCATTCTCCACTTTCCATTTACCTAAAAGTGTCCACCTTTCTTTTTCCACACTAAATCTGTAATTCCGTTCTTCTACCCGTTTCGAACCTAATTTCATATCCAACACAGACTCCATTATTTTCCTTTCTACCCGTTTCTACCTTTCCTATCGAACACAGATTCCATTCTGCTTCTTTCTACTCGTTTCTACCTTAACATAGTATCAAACACAGACCCTGTTCCTCTTCTTTCTACCAATTTCTACCTAAATTTTCTATCCAACACAGAGCCAGTTCCTCTTCTTTCTACCCGTTTCTACCTAAATTTCCTATCCAATACAGACCCAGTTCCTCTTCTTTCTACTCGTTTCTACCTTTATTTACCTATACAACACAGACCACATTTTTCTTCTTTCTACCCGTTTCTACCTTTATTTACCTATACAAAACAAACCACATTCTTCTTTCTACCCGTTTCTACCTAAATTTCTTGTCCAACACAAAGCCTCTCTTCTCCTTTCTACCCGTTTCTACCTAAAATTCTTGTCCAACACAAACCCGCTCTTCTCCTTTCTACCCGTTTCTACCTAAAATTCCTATCCAACACAGACCCAGTTCCTCTTCTTTCTACCCGTTTCTAGATTAATTTCCTATACAACGCACCCCATTCTTCTTCTTTCTATCCGTTTCTACCTAAATTTATTGTCCAACACAGAGCCAGTTCCTCTTCTTTCTACCCGTTTCTACCTTAATTTCCTATACAACACAGACCACATTCTTCTTTCTACCCGTTTCTACCTTAATTTCCTATACAACACAGACCGAATTCTTCTGCTTTCTACCCGTTTCTCCCTAAATTTCCTGTTCAACACAAACCCGCTCTTCTCCTTTCTACCCGTTTTTACCTAAATTTTCAATACGCTTCGATCTTGCGCTTCATTGACGCTTAGCGCTTTTGTTGCAGCGGTAGCGGTCACCTGTAATATGTCACATAGCTTTAACATTAATGTCCTTATTGTTTAAAGCAGTTTAGTGTGCTACTCGAGGTGATTTAAATTTTCAAGACGCTTCGATCTTGCGCTTCATTGAGGCTTAGCGCTTTTGTTGCAGCGTTAGCGGTCACCTGTGACATGCCACATAGCTTTAACATGAATGTCCATTTTGTTTAAAGCATTGTGATGTGCTACTCGACACTTAAAATTTTCAAAACGCTTCGACGTTGCGCTTCATTGACGCTTAGCGCTTTTGTTGCAGCGATAGCGGTCACCTGTGACATGCCACATAGCTTTAAGATTAATGTTCGTATTGTTTAAAGCGTTTTGATGTGCTACTCGACATACATTAAATTTTCAAGACGCTTCGATCTTACGCTTCATTGACGCTTAGCGCTTTTGTTGCAGCGGTAGCGGAGTCAACTTTAGCTTTAAACCTTACCAGTAAGCTGGTGAAGATTTTAAGCTATAATACAACTTTGTAGCATTAGTATTTAATATAGTTAAGCCGTTTCAAACGGACGGACGGACGGAAACTGCAAAATATTGTGACGGGGTCCTAATCGTGTGCGAGCTATGGTAGCGCAAATGATATGGGGGACTTGGAGTCTGTAGGTAGCTAGTAGCCAATGTTTATTAGTCTCTCTCTGGTACGGCAATGGCCCCTCTACCAGGCCTGCGTAACGTATTTATGCTATTTTACGAGAATGGGAAGCTGAAGGGAACACACAACATGTGTGTGGTCCAGTTCCCAGGCTCCTTGGCTGAACACCGGGCCAGGGAGGCTAACGCTAATAGTGCGTGAGCTCCGTATAATAGTTGGGCTGCTCTGGGACACTGGACACCCTTCACACTCACCCTACAGGATGCGAGCTCGCGGATGGCAAGAGCTCAGCATCCGACAAACTAATAGCCACACTATTTTCTTTTGTTGAAGCATAAGTGTAAATCAAAATCAAAATGTGAATAAGTAACAATAATTAAAAAAAAAAAAAAAGGAATTGAGTTAACTACTAGGTTAAAACATATACCTGATAAAAGTAGTAAAAACAGGGAACAAAAAGGACGAACCCTGGATCAGGCTGTATAATATCTAAAGCATTTTTTTTTTTTTTAGAAGTAACATAATTAACAGAATCGCTATACTAAATATAAATACTAGTAATCATAGCGTATATGGCGAGGATAACAAATCCAGAAAATTTATGTAAACAATCATAAGTGTATAAGATAATGAAACGGAACGAGTGAAGTTAGTTAACCAGTTAACAGGGCCACTTTCTTTTAATGAAAAAGATTTGCTTTCATAGTCAAGTATTTTAAGCGTATGCTTGCCAAAAATATCATTTCCAATTATTATTATACCTGGAGTTAATCCTCGTTCCACTAAAAATCGATGCCAAAATTGCAATTTGCCAATAACTACATTTAAATTAATTTTGCCAAGGATGTGGATTGATTCCGCTGTTGCCGTTTGGACATCGTATTCATTACTGGCCGACACGAGCTCGGCATTGAACTGTAAAAAGACGGACTCTTCTATAAGGGAAAGTCCGGCCCCTGGGTCTATGAGAGCTGGAAAATGCATTTGATTTAACATTATTGTAAAAAATATTTGCTCGCATTCTCCCAGGCTGAACAGTTGTATTGGAATTGATGGTTCGGGTGGAGACGATTGGGAATACAATAAGCCGTCTCCTGAGCTTATTGTGCGTCCCCGTTTCCCGTATTATTATCCCAATTGTTTTTTGGCGCTCCAATCATTAATTGTCCTGATTTCTGCGAATTAGGTGGGCCTTGTTTGTCTGTATTTGTCCACTCGGACTTACAGTTTCGTGAAATATGGCCAGTTTGTCCGCAGCGGTAACAGGTAATACTGTTATCGTTCCTGTCCCTGTTTGAAATAAAACCTTGGCTGCGACTATCTCTTCCGCTATTATTCTGGTAATGGCCACTGCCGTAGCCGCGTCCGCCTCGGTTTCCACGCCCATTCCCTCTGTCATATCCACGTCCACCGCGGTTTCCGCGATAATTCCTATCGTATCTGCGTCCGCCGCGACCGCCCTGGTCATAAGTCTCAGAGCCCACGCGGACACCTCTACCTCTGCCGTTATTGGATCCTCGGAAGAATCCCTTTCCATTTGAAGAAAGCAATTGAGTCTCAATGGCGCTAATACGGCTTTCAATACATGTGTCTAAGCTGGACCCTCATCTTCTGAGTTAGAATCGGCAGATTTAATAGCCAATGCGGAAGGACCGGGTACAGGTTTTGTATAATTCTTTTTCACTGACCCAATAGTAGCCTTCTTTTTAACTTCTGGCTTATCCTGTTTTGTTTTTCGAGCTCGTTTCTGGTCATATCGCTTTAGCTCGTCCCCTAAGGCTTGCATAGATGTATAGTCTGTATCTGCAAATTTTTCGAAATAGCTTCCGGTGAGTCTTTCTGTAATAAGCGTGCAGAGTGCGGTCTCGTCTAATTGAAGACAGCTATCCAAATGAGCCATTTTTGCGCGGAGATAGAAACTAAAACCTTTCTCATTTGTTCCTTGAATTATTTTGAAT
>JAQFZY010003171.1:0-10169 GCA_034696285.1 Hypogastrura burkilli | reverse complement strand
CGCCAGTTTGGGTGCGCAGAATATATTGAGACGAGTGGATCGATACTTGCATTAGTCACCTCTTCGGTTTTCCGAAATCTGACTAAAAGGTGGAAAAAAGGTGTTTTAGCAAGTGCAATGTTAGATTGAAAGGTGAGCTAATTTGTGACCTAAAGATTATTAAGCCTATTCTATGACAAGGCTTTGAAAATCGCATAAAAATGAAAAACTAACCTGGAGTGGCTGTGAAAATTCTAGAAAAATTCCCATAAAGGTAATACTTTTGCCGTTCACACTTCTGCCGTTTAAAGACTCTCGTAAATTGTTTTATATTTACTCGAATTTAGATCACTTTTATGTAGGTATAGTCTTGAGTATTAGTAGGTACTTAAAGTTTAAATTCTAATAAGCCTAAAGCCTGACTTAATACCTAAACGGTAAATATGAAAAATCGTGAATTAAAGTTTACGAGACACGCATAATTGGTTTGGATTTGCTATATGGAGAACTGCTCACTAAATTTAGGGTCTGCTCCCAAAAGGCAAGACCATTAACTAAAACCCTTTATTCATTAGAAGCTTGTTTCCGTTTTGAAATGATAAAAGAATGTTATTAAGAAGTTAGTTCACGAGAATGGTAATTATGTAAGTTTTCCATACTAATTAGCACAGCAGAATGATGTGGACAATATTACAAAAGAGATCAGTGATTTGGCTGGAGGCGGTATAACGTAAAAGACGATTAAGGTCAACCTACACAGATCGCAAATCCAGAAACATACAAGGTTGATTCGTAAAAATACATGTTCGGCGTTCGTAAATTTGAAAATATGCTAATATAGAACTGCCATTATGCATTTCCATAATTTAGAGTATTTAATTGTGACTCGAACATAAAAGCTTTAGAGAGGTTTATAGTTTTTAGGTACATATTAGTTAAGTTAGGCATAGTATTATTATGAGTATGATATATATGTATATTACCTATCGACAACCTGTCTTATTTCCCTATCGCAGGTACACAGGAATCAGCAAGAAGTGCAAATGCGCGGTTTTGCGGTTTTGCTTATTTATTGCATAACTTGACCGATATTCCACGATATGTACATATTAATTTATAGCTACCGTTGTTATGTGCGCATAGGTAGTACAGTTGAATTTTATCTGCAATAGTGTTCATGGACCAATAGCACTCTGCGATTTCCTCCGGCTCAGTTGTCATAATGATAACGCGGTTTTGGCTACCTATTGTCTGTCGAGTACAGAGGTGTCAGCAAGATGCACCGCCGCAAGTCTGCCTATTACGACAATGAACAGTACGTAGGTACCAAAAGGAAGATTCACTGCTGTACAGTGTAGCTCAGCGCTTCGAACAAGTTTTGTAACTCGATTAGTTGTGAAATTCTCAAGCAAACTCCAACATTAGATTCTGAGTAAGTGCCACTCAAGTAAGTACTTCGCGACAAGATCCGGTCCTGAATGCTGAAACTTCTGTAATTTCCCCAAACATTCCGCTGCATATAATTATTGACGCTGAATATTTAAGAATGTTCTGTAACTCGTCAATACTCTAATATTGTTAATATATACCAATATAGCCGCTATTATTCGCCTTAAATCCCACCATTAAAATTCCATTTTTCTGGACATGGCATTACAATGTCTCTTCCAATTTTTTCCCTTATAGACCATGATGACCGGAACCGGTGACCTTGCCAAGAACGTGATGACTTCCTCCGGGAACAGTTTCCACCTTGTTTCCGACGAGGAGAGCCTTGAGGATCATTCCGGCCTTGAGGACTTCCAGAGCGTGACGCTCCAGATGAACGACGAGCAGGGCTACGACTTCATGTCCCCGGGAACGCCCCGGAGACCCGATGATGTGCCCAATGGTCCTGGGCCCACGGAGCGAACGGCCCTCCTCTCCCTCAATACGCGGAGGTCAATGTCGGCGGAGGGCCCGGAGCCGGTTCCCCGGATCTCAATCACGCCCATGACCCCGCCCTCCGGCTCATTGTCCCCAGACGCTCATAGCACGGTCTCACTGAATTCCTCGGGCGGGTCCCCGCTCTTCCAGAGCCAGAAGTACCGGGGCCAGATGTCAATGAGCCCGAACCTCTACTGGCGGCCCCAGAGCCCCATGCCCCCTAAGAATGAGTACGAGGCCAAGGAGTTCTTTGCCTATAGGGACTCCATTGTGACCACGGTCCTGGACGAGGTTCAGGGACTTGTGGAGCCAGAAACAGATGGCCTGGTTCGAGGAACCTGGCTCCTTACAGAGTACGAATCAATAATATCATACTCCAAAGTTTTACGTTACCTAATTGGTCATACAACCATATCCCTCTTTAGCGCCGTTGTCGTTCTTAAAAATAAGTAGTATAAGCTGCTTTATGTTGGTAGTTATATTTAAGTCAGTGATCCAGTAGCACTTATATGTCTAGTACAAATTACAGTTGCGATTTGCGATGAGTTCACCGTTATGAATTTTGATTATATGCTATGATTTACCGTTCGGATTGACCGGAATTCCTCTTTGGTACGTAATTCAGGATCGATCATTGGGACAACGAGAAGGAGCGAATCGTTTTGCTGACCGAGAAGTCCCTCATAATTGCCAAGTACGACTTTATTGCAATGAAGCAGGAGGACCGGCGCCGAATCAACTTAAGCACTATCGATAAGATTGTCCAGGGGGAACTCAAGTATCCCGAGCGCTCTTTGGCCCCGTAAGTCTTGACCAGGCATTACAATTCTGAACCTTGAGAGCGAGCTGCAGCGGTTCTTTGTTATGTGTCAGAGCCTCTTGTTTTTGTGACACTTGGTGCTTGTCAGGCCTCCTGAAGCCTTTTTCTTGTTGTAGCCGACTGAGCGGGATTGCTGGTGGGCTGGTAGGGGTCATGAAGGACTGCATCATCCCCAAGGTCCAGGACACGGTCCAGACTGTGGGGGCCGCCGTGATGCCGAAGAGTAGCCTCGGGGTCAAGGTTGAGGGGTCAGAGGAGCCGAAGGAGTCGGAGGGCTCTGGGACAGTCTCCTCAGAGTCCCCGGACCAAGGAGACATTCGGTCCAAAACTTCCATTATGTCTGCACTCTCCCTTGAGAATTTTGAACCAAGGCAAGGGCTTTCTCCATTCTGATTCTTATGCTTTCTCAGTTTTCACCATTTATTTTGCCAGTTTCTCTGCATGCTAATTTTCGGTTTTTTACGATCCGGGATATGGCTGACAAGCTAATCCTGCCTGGCCCCAATTTAGGCTACGTTTGGCGACTTTCTTTGTCAACTTAAATACTTTATAATTACTGTGCTAGCATTAATGAGTTTCTGCCATTCTACGTATATCTAAGCTAATGGGTTGATTGATTTCGCAGGACCAGGAACGTACAGGGCATCCGCATAATGTGGAACCAAGACCTACCGCTCAGTTTTACCCAGAAATGGAACCCATTCAATAAGACAATCCCATGGATCACGTTCGCTTCCCATCCGCTCCTATGGCACAAAGGTAAGTCCAAATGACTGTAGTGTACCTGTGTGCTTGGCCTAGCATGAATTTTGAACTGTTCAAATAAAACTAGTTATAGCATGAATTTTGAACTGTTCAAATAAAACTAATAGTTATAGCATGAATTTTGAACTGTTCAAATAAAACTAGTTAAATTGTATAGTGACTACTTTGGCAGTTTGGTGAACGGCGAAATATGTTAAGGTAGTTTAGACGCGAAAATATTCGCCTGCATGTCAAAGTTAATTATTTGTAAAATATTTTTAATTTAGCGTAAAAAGGCTCTTGTGAGCTAATATAAATTTGTTATGTGTATAAAAATGTATAGTTGGTGGAAAATCTATATTTTTGGCTGGCAAGTTTGATTTTGACCGTATTTTTCTTATTTTAGTTGGGGGCGGCGGTGTGAACCGTTCCTTTGACATTGAGTCCTTTTCCCGTGACCTAATTGACGTGCTGAGCCATGGGGGCGGTGACAGTTCCCCCATGTGCCGGGTCGAGTACAAGCCGATCATCATTGAGACCTACCTCGGCCTCGCCTCTCTCTTCCACAATGCCAACTCACTGGGCTTCTACAAGGTTCGCGGGAAAGTGAGCTTCTAGGTTGAAGGCCAAGGGTCAAGTCCCCCTAAATTCCTCTGGAGTCAAAATCCTAGTCCTAGCCTAAGAGCCTCCTCTTGTATTTGTATCATATCCTGTAAAGCTGAGAAATTACCAACACAGCCAGTATCATGAAAAGACTACAAATTACAACAGGCTTAAATAGTATGAGGTATATCATTAATTATAATTGAATTACTCTTCAGAACATATGACGCTACTAAATAGTGTCATATGGTCGGCATCAGTCCTTGAAGACTAAACGATTGTTTCAAAGGACTTGCAGAATTGTACTCACCGAATTGTCTAGCCTTTTAGTACATTATAGCGAGGCATTGGACGTTTCCTAAAGCCCAAAGTCTCTTATTTAAAGCGACGGAAAAAATATAGATCTTAGCAGGAAAAATATGGACTTCAGCGGATAAAACCGGGTTTTGCAGCGCTGGATCAATTCGGGGTTTGCAACTAAAATCAAACCTAATCAATATTTATAACTTAATGGAATAGGATCATTACCTTGTTCAACATAATTAGTGTCCTGGGCGTTTTCGGCTAAAAATCAATTTTCTCCGCCAGCAAAATTAGAGATAAGTTTTTGCATAATTAATGATTATGCATTAAAGATTGGCCGGTATCAATTATCACTTGGAATGAGGAATGCTATCCGATAACGGTTAGGATTTGTTACTATTGTTCTAACAATTTTTACACTACTCCAGTCCTATGTATTAATTGTTCGTAATTTACTATTTACGGCCTAATCATAGTATCAAGAATACGGCTGATTATTGTATCGCCAATTCGAAGGTTTACATGTTACTTCCTTGTCTATTTGTAATTTCGACAATACGAGGCCTATACTACAATGATTAAGCATCGAACTGAGACACGATCTTATTCCGAACAGTATTTCGTATTACATTTTAAAGTTAAAGACACTACCTAATGTTAAGTAGATAGGTATTAATTACATTGAGGGGGTGCTGACTGCTGAGTTCTGACATTGAATCCATTATACACAGCAGTTGTAAGCTGTGTCGCAAAATCAGCACTAAACGCCATACAATAGTATCAATTATTATCAATTGTCAATTTCAAGTGAATAAAAGTGCTATCTTAATACCAGCTAAATATCCACATTATTGCTTTAGGCAATTTACTATATATTCGCGTGCGACTTATACTATATTTATTTTATTTTCTTTCTGGAATCAAGCTGCTAATTAGGAAGCCTAGCTTAGTGACGACGAGTTGCTTCGGAATATATTAAATGGAAGAAACTGAGAAAAAAAAACTTGTTCTCCAGGACTTATGAATTATTAAATGGAAATGCTTGACCTTCTTGATGAATCCAGAAACAAGTTTTTCATGCAAATTGTAGTGAGTAGCTGAAGCTACACTATGCTACAAACGCTTAGGCCTACCTACAAATTTCTACATCGGAAATCATTATTTCTTATCATTTCTGATCTGAAAAACGCGTGGACGGAACTTTTTCCCTTGCACTTGCTCGTTATTACACATAGCTCCTTCGCAGCCCAGTTAATAGCTTCGTGCTAATTTTGCCCAAATATGTCGACTGCCCACGACGCCGAGATCTTGAGTCACATTTTCAACCCGCTTCTGCCCACTGGAGACCTGGTCCGAGAAGAAGACATTCCGGAGGACTTGAAAGGTAGGTCAGGTCAAAGGTTCCCAACTTCCCAAGCACGGCCTTCGAAAACACGTTTCAAGCTTTGGAAGCCGCAAATACATAGTACTCGTCTCATTATTATGCTGCGTATATTTTTGTTTCATATAAGTACATGTACTTTTCAGATGAGATGGATGACGGTGCTCCAGAAACCATTGCGCTGTTCAAAGCGTACGAGTTGAAAGGGGTCCAACAGGCTGAGCAAGGGAACTTCGAATCAGCCCTGGGGCTATTCAACGATGCCATTAGCTTGCTTCCAACGCGGGCTTCGGGCTACAATAACAGGGCCCAGGCGTACCGACTTACCGGCAACATTGAAGGTAAGTGCTGTTTGAACATTCATTAGCTTGGCGCTGGAATCCGCGCTTCGCTTTACTACCGAGAGAGTCAAAGCTATGCCTGAAAGTTCTTCATATCTTGATTTATTCATATTCAGAAGCCAAGCTGGACCTCAACAACGCGATAAACCTGAGTCAGGGGCGGGGCCGAGCAGGGTGTCAGGCCTTCTGCCAACGAGGCCTAGTCTACTTGAAGGAAGGGCGTGAGGCCGAGGCCAAGGCAGACTTTGAGCTTGCAGCCCGGCTCGGGAGCCAATTTGCCAAGGCTCAGCTCGTCCAGCTCAATCCCTATGCGGCTCTCTGCAATAAAATGCTCCGGGAGGTCGTGGGAAGGCTCCAAAGGGGCGAGTCCGAGGAATTTGCCAAAAACAATAAAGACTAAACTTGCTCACAGGCATTGGCTGTGCCGCTCGTAGGTTTACATTTTTATTAGACTCGGATTCGCGAGACACACGAAAGATACAGTGAGAACTGTCTAAATAAAACTCTCCTGATGGACTCACTATAATCCCTAAATCGGCAGCTAGCATGCAATGTGAGGCTCCTTGCTAGTTCCTCTTACACTTCAGGCTATTACTAATTGCAACTACCTAGATGCTCCACACATTTTACAATTCACTATTACAAAGTAATGGCATTTTCAATAAAGATTAAATCTTGCAAACTGAGCAATTGGGAAATCAAGCAACTTAAATTAACTTACTGTAAGAGCTATATTTCATGTTTGTATAAACAATGTATAAAGCAGATACAAAATCATACTCAGTTAAAGGATTCTCTCTCTTGCCTCGTGTTCGCAATTCAGTATTCAGTGTGCGCTTTTCATTCGTAAAGAACAGGCAGTAACTGTTGCAAGTCAAACATGCAGCTTCTACTCTACACATATGTAGCTTTAGATAAAATCGCGGAAATGTGCCGAAAATTCGTATTCTGTATTAATCTGCGATTTGCATTTGTAATTTGCAATGCTGACAATGTATGGTTCGGTTTCTTCACTAATCGGAAAATAACTCTGCTAATATTTTTTCTAAAAAACTTAAAACCGAATCCAGCCGGTGCTATGATTAGCATATAAATACCTATCCCCTTCCCCATTATCCAATCATAAGCCTTTACCGCAGAGCAGAGAGCAAGTAAGACAACGACGCGTACCTTGAGATTGCATCAAAACTGGAACTGAACGCGTTTCGAACTTTTGGATCATCAGAAAGGAAATTGAACTCCATTTCTAATTATAATAATCCTCTAATTTCAATTTAACCACCTCTAAACCTCTAGTTAATTTACATATTAGTACCTGCTACGAATACTACGGAAGCATGCATAATCCCATATTGATACTATACGAATTTTAAAACATTAAGTCACGTGTCCGTGTCCTACATTTACGCATTCTCTTTTACAAAACCTTAATCCCACATAGTCGGATTAAAATATAGTATTACGTAGTTCTAAATACATGAGAAATCTTTGCGAATGCTCCCCAGTATGCAAGATATCGGAAACAAACCTATCACCGCCTTGCAGCAAATTCCGAGATTTGAACGGCTGTGAGTTCGAATCCTGAGAGAAGCACTCGCAAAGACTCCCAACCACGCAACCCGTACAATCAGTATAATACGCTTACCTACTACCCACAATATACGTAAACAATCTAGGATATACTCTTTAGTTTATATATTAACTCTCGCCATATATTAATCCATGCCTATCCCTACTATTACGAATTTCATAATTTATACGTTCTAAAAATTATAATAGTTTAAAATAGGTCATCACACATCTAAGGGACTATTTTTCATGGTTCAAAACCCAAGGACGCCAGTATAAATCAGAACGAATGTGTCTCCTAGTAATTCTCGGTTAAAGGAGTATGTAGCCTGTTGTAAAAAATAATAATTACGCTGAGGACTCAACCTCTTCTCGATCAACTATCTCAAAGTCCTTTCCGGTCTGGGACGGCTGACTTCCCTCTGACTCCGTCTCTGAATGTGAGCCTTCGTTTTTAGGAGTGGAGTTGGTTTTGGGATCAGTATCAGCAGTCGGATTACTGTAATCCAATAGAAAAGTTTCAACATAATAAAAAAAAGAAGGACAATATATTAGTTGGTTTAACAGAAAGTGCGTTTTTTTTGTATAAGCGTTGCGTCTAATCATAAACACGCTTACGCGGTAGGCTGTGCACTGTCTTCATTCTCATCCCCTTCCTTATCCTCATCTTCATCTTCTTCCTCCTCTGGCTCAACCTCCCCCTTATATTCATACTATCAAAAATCAAAATAAAAGTGCATATTAAGCATAAAGCATAGGGACAGTCACAGGTCACGGAATACGCTCGTTATTTTAAAGTACTGAAGATTCTTCATCCATACCTTGTATAGTGGCCAGAATGACTGCATAAACCCAACGTCCTCGGTAAGATTAGGCAAGAGCCATAAATGATGATTTCCGAACGTAATGCACCAGATGAGAGAGAAGACGACGAGGCGGAGGACTGCCAGGGCCAGTATGAAAACGAGGAAACCCGCCGCTGCCAAGCTGAGATAATAGACTCCAAGTCTGAAATGAAATGGAACATAGGCATTATACCCCAGCACTCAATCTCACTAGAGAAGAAAGACAACGTCAATGAGCATACCTCACGGAGGATGGCCATAATGGAAAGAGACAGACTGCAATCACTGCAATCACGACCAGGAATCCGAAGAAATAGTAATAATACGGAGTTGGTTCGTAGATCCATACGTAGGCGTCGAGTCCGTCCACAAAAGCCTGTTCCAAGTGCATGTCCAGTCGGATCTTTCGTTTCTTCTTCTCGACTTCAGTCTGTTCAAAAAATGTCATTCGTAAATATTCAAAACACGGCTGAAAGCGTGTTTTAAACTGTAGTATTTTAAGGAATAACTAATTTACTTTCTTCTTTTTCTTTTTGTCCTTTTCGGACTTTTCTCCTTCGGCATGGCTGCTCTCTGCCCCGGTCTCTTCCTTCTTCTTGGCCGCCTCCTCAGCTTCAGCCTTCTCCTTTTCCGCTTTCTCCTTTTCTGCTTTCTCTTTTTCCAATTTCTCCTTCTCGGCCTCCTCCTTGTCTTTCTCCTTGTTCTTCTTCTTCTTGGACTTGAGCTCACTCTCAGGTACAACGATCTTCTTGGCCCGATGGAACAGCTTATGCCTTAGCATTCTGCGGAAATCAGAAATATACGAAATTATAGAATAAATCCGAAATAAATATAGAGAACATGATGAATTGGAAATGAATTCTACGTAAAATCGGCACGTAAATGTAATACACGGGTCATCAATGAAATTAATAAAAATCTACACTAACCCGGTTAACCGACGTACATATCTAAACTGTACCTATAATACATAGTTCTAGGATGCATAATGCAGAATTAATTTTACAAGATGTATTGGTATGTATTTAGCTTCATGGTTCATATTCATTTTTCCAAAAATAAGTTACTTTTTACCGTACCCATATCAGGAGTTAGAGTAACTAGTAGTATCTCGTATTTAAACATACATTCAAAGTACTTATATCCCTTACACCTAATCATTCTTACTTATGATAACAACGGCACCACATTATTACTGATTACTGTGGTCAGCTCTCAAGACAAAATAAATATTCAGAACTCAGAATTCCATATCATTGCGTGGAAGTATTACATGACTACTGCCTATGCCTTTCAAGATTATGATCCTGATCTTGAGTACCTGCAATATTAAAAATTTAAACCCTAAATATATCTTAGTCATTGTGGTCGCTGTAATCGTCTAAGCCCATCCTCTAACCACACGGCCAAAATCTATTATTTGCATAATGCATGTGAATACCGAGGTACCTATGGTAATAACGCCCATGGTGAACACAGATACCTGGAACTTGGAACAAGAAGTAGTAATTCCGGTTATACCGGGTAAAAGACAAACTATAAGTACAAAAAGCTAAGAACTAAGAATAAGGATGCACTATACGGTGGAAACCTTGAGAGCTTTGATTTATATAAAAGTAAGGCCACTTTTGCATTCAGATCCATGTTTAGATTTGAGC
>JAQFZY010003170.1:0-10171 GCA_034696285.1 Hypogastrura burkilli | reverse complement strand
TGGTGTAGGTTGAGAAATGCGTGCTGTAGGTTCATGACGGTGAAAACTATGTCATAATATTATATTGGTTAGATAAAGTAAGTACACCTGGATGCATTTAGTGATTGAGTAGTTATGTGTTGACAGGATTTGAATATTGTGGATTCGGTTGGTATAGGCTATGGTGAATATAAAAGTGTAAAACAATTAAATAAGGGTTAGAATAACATGAAAAAAAATAAATATATGTTGCCAGGGGTCAGGTTTTGGCCCTGAAGGGACTAATCCATTGCCCCTAAAATTCTGTCTACGAACTTAACCTCTGTATTGGTCACAACTTTTTGTGTGCGGATTTTGGTGGTTTCAGATTGAGAAATTCAACCACGATCGTTCCACGACACTATGATCAATTTCGTTTCAAACTGCGACATAAACTTTTTGGGACGTAAATTAAATATTGCTGAAAATGGGTTGAGTAAAATATATGGAATAGGTAATTTACGGTTAAAAGTCGATTCTAGGCTTAAATCCGAAAAATTGGATTTTCGGTTATTTATAATACGCGGGTGATTTCAGTTCCCAATTCCGTTCCAGCTTACCCCTCTATGATAATACAGCTTACTTGCTTTTGAAATTTTCAAAATCGGTGAATAATTTCTTTAGAAACCAAATAACACGGCCGAATATGAATTGGGTAATGAATTCCTTCGTTATGTTGTCCTCATGTACCCACTTTATAAGCATGTAAATTGGCTAAGCACTAGCCGCTAGCTGCTTTGCGATCCGAGCTTCAGCTGATAAAAGTTACCAAAATAATTCGATGTAAAATGAGCCGCATGAGCCGGGGCTAGATGCGGCTCCTCCTCTACAGGAGTTTTTAACCAGATTACCGTGCAATCAGTGCAGCCTGCCTCAGTGCACGACTGCAAAGTCTGTTATAATATTATAATATAGGTACTGCGCATGGCCAGTTATCTTCATCACGAGTTGCCGGAGTCCGTTACTTAAAGCAGGCTCACACAGGGAAGTTCAGAGCTCCTACTCCAGTCGGGTCCATAGGACTATTTTTGCCTCCCTAATGCTCTAACATTTAAACTGGTCACGTGGGGAAGCAAATTTGAACCTCATGAAGGCAAATTTTCCTCCCTGAGTACAAATTTGTCCATTTGAAACGTTTTGCATTTGGACGCTACCGTAAATAAAGTGAACAGTAAAATTGAAGTGCTTAAGTTGTTCAGAACATGGTTTTCTATAAAAAATTGGCGTGGCGATTTGAGCTTTGTCGTGTCGTTCTTGAGAAATCAACGAAAAACTGTTTTAACTTTTACATTTGATATTTAACACACCAGTGCCTTAGAACCTTTGCTAGGTAATAAAGTCAGTAATAGTAGTAGATCCTGGTGATTTGTTACTAGAGGAGGTATACTCTAATACGTTCAGATTAAGCAGTGTAACCAATTAGGAATTATTTAGTTAAGACGATATAAAATACAAGGCTGTAAATGGCCATGAAAAGAGGTGAGCAATCGAGGCCCTTCATGTCGCTATAGGCTCGTATTCCCTTGCATACAAATTATTCCCGTCTCAAACACATGTGATGTACTTTCTTTTAGAAATTCATTTACTATGTTTTATTATTTTTGTATGAAATAATTTCTTATACGCAGACGCAGAGGCAGAAATATCTGTAGAATGCATATATGCAACTTAATAAAATTTATCTCAATTAGTTAATTAAATATGTTGAGTTGAAGTGAAAATGGAAAATTAACAAACCAGACAGGTAGAGAGCAGGAGCAGAGAAGGCTTGTATAGCAGCCAGCCGGCTCAATCTCATTCAGAACCAAAAAAGGCATTCACTCTCACAGCTTACTAAAGCCCAGAGTAGGAGCTCTGTACTCCCCTGTCTGAGCCTGCTTTAAGTAACGGACTCCGGCAACTCGTGATGAAGATAGCTCTGGCCATGCACAGTAGGTAGAATAAGAACAGACTTACATGGAGCCCACCCCGCTATCACTGTTGCTCATGTATATGGGACTAGGATTGACATAGTTGAGCCAATTGTTCCACCAATCCATTGCTACTAAATACCAGACTTGGCCCGTCTGATACCCACGCTTCTCCTCACGCGAGATCCAGGCCGTGATGACCTCAAATTCCTCGGTCGGGTTCAGGGGCCTCAAGCCCAGTACAATTTGACACACCTAAGGAGTGAAATAGATTTTTGGAACCCGGCTTTCATGGATTACGGATTAAGTAATAAAATATGATGTATAAATGGTTAGCAAATGCGCTTACTCCGGGCTACACTACAATATAGAGAGTCTGTGACCTACTTGGTATATTAGGGCTAGGAATTGCTCTGGGAGTTGACTTGTGAGGGACCACTCCAAATACTCGACGACAGTCATGGCTGGTCCCCGAACTCGACCCAGAATTTCCTCTACAATCAGTGCTTCGTCTCGTGTGAGGATGGCAATGACTTCCTCACTCGGACTATCGGCTAGATTCTCAAGCATCACCATCTTCATCACAGTTACCATATGAGAGATTTCGGGACGGGACAGCACGCCGTCCCTATCCTTGTCAAAGATCTTGAAGCAGACTGGAGGAAGAGACAAAAATTAAACAAAATAACGCTTGCAGCCTTAGCAAAATCTTTCAAATAAGCTATTTTTCGTCGTCGCTAAACTATATTATGTAAGTTCTGACCGATAGAGATGCTGGCAGCCAATATATAATTCGGGACAGCTAAGAAAATAGAATTAGTAGAACCATTATAGCACTTGGTAGATATATTTTTCACAATTGATCATATACTAGACACTCGCACAACTAGCAATGGAATTTATTTGACAGAATAATTTCCACACATATATTTCATGGTACAATTCAACCCAAGGACCTTTTCTGTGTATTATATGACAGCGGTTGAGCTTTACCAGGAGATATATGTGTTGGGGTAGATTTTCTCAAATAAATCACATATGAATTTGTCGGAGTGTGTATGTGTATGAACCTTGCGAAAAGCATTTCCATCAACTTCTATAATGGTTCGGGTTATTTCTATTTTTCGTTGGCCAAAGGTATATTTTGGCTGACAAAAGCTATATTTCAGCAGCCAACAAAATATTAAATCTTTAAATAAAGTCTTTCGAATCTACAGATAATACGAATACCACGTACATTTCTGACGTTCTAAAGCTGGGCCTCGGGCCGCGGCTGAGATCCCACAAGCCATTTCTTTGAAGTCTATATGCCCGTCCCGATTCTCATCAAATGCGTCCATAAAGCCCTGGACAATGCTAGGAGGGAGTGGCGGGGAGACTAGAGGCAGCATTGTGGCCAAGTCCATCTTTCCGGTCCTTGAAGTTTCATGCAGGACCCAGTACCGCTTCTCCAACTCAATGATGTCCTGCTCTTCCACTACAAAGAACAAGCAATAGTTGGAATAACTAATTTGTACCTGCGTGAGTACCAGCTTGCCCGACTAAACTTACAATGAGTAACGCCAGCAAGGGTTTGGAAGAACGTGGGAGTGTCATGGTCATCAGTTAGCTTGAATATGCTCGTTTCAAAGGCACCGCTAGACGAACGGGTGTTTCTGCCCAGGATCCAGGCCGATATAGAGGTAACAGTCGGATTATCGCTCAGCCACACGTTAAACTGATCGTACTCTATATGGCTGTTCTGCTCAAGCATAGAAAGTATGTTAGAATAAAATAAGAACAGGAGGTTTCGGTGGCACTTACGTATAGAAATAGCTTATTTATAACGGCATCAGGAAGAATGATTCCCTCTATTTCCTCTGTGAACCGTATTAAATCATCCTTGGTGATTACCGCATTGTCTTGAGAGTACATTGAGAATATGACTGAAATCAAAAACCAGAATTCAGCATTATCGGATTCCTTATGCCCAAATTCGCCTCCATTCAAGCATAATGGCAAATGGCAATGGTAAGTACTTACAACGTATTTTCTCCTCATTTGTGCCTTTCGTGAGGAGTGCTAGGGCAGCAATAAGATCTCTGAATCCGAGACCTCTTGCAGTCCCACCGCATGCCGCATAAATACACTTTTTAAAAAGCAAAAATTAATAATTAAGTAAATGGGTAAGTACCTATGTCTCAAAAATTACATACCTAATAAGTATACGAGTTTCAATCTATTTATGACAGTTCACACTAACCTCAGCAATCCGAGATGGAAAGAGTTCCCCAAGTACTTCATGCGAGAATACTTGCTTCGTGATGACGCTGTTGTGCGTGGCCACCCGGCTAAAGGCATCTGAGAGTCGAAGGAATTCTCCGTCCGTAACTGCATGGTAAGCAAATTCACAAAATTATTACAACCTGTAATAAGTTAGAAATTCCACAATGATCAAGTTTAGTCGACTGCACTACTACCTAGCATTTAAAATTAGAACTATTGCATAATGACGTTCCTGCAAACAAATCAAGGTTGAGGCCTAAGCTGGGGCAAAAATAGAATTGGGATCAACTAACTTTAATACCCGCCCCTCTTAATTAACTCTTTCATATGGCCATTCCAATTTTACTGGTTATCACTATTTAGCATCTAGTACAAAGACGGAAAATATTGGAGACTACAGGCATTGCATATACAACCTAGGTACTTTAATACAAAGTACAGGTAGGTATCTAGGTATCTCAAAACAATAATAGAACTCACGTCGATTTCTGGCCTCTTCATAAGTGAGAGTGATGACTTTGGACTCCTTTGACCCCCAGGCCGAAGACAATGAATTCATTATGGATTTAAACATGGTGCTTGAACCCAACAGGCACGATCCCACTCGAACTTAATTGACTAAGAACTGCCGGCTTCGCGGTTCGGGAAATGCATTGAACATTTAATTCCTATACTATCATGCTGGAAGGAAACACTAAATGATACTCTGTATTTTCTTAGTTGCAGGGCACCCGGATTTCTTCATCCATTTCTTAGGCGTATTTAGTAGAGTCTGTACAAGCGAAAACCCATCCTATGAGTCACAACACATCTGTGTAGGAACCAGAATAGAACAGCATTAAATTGCTAGCGTTATTTTATTATTCATTTCATTTAATAAATACAATATATTAGGTAATTGTTTAAGGCTTGTACCTTGTACCTTGTACTTGACGTTGTACTATACTCAATGCTGTCAAAAAATATATACCTAGGATGTATATGTACACTTATGTAATGCTAACTTTTAACCAAACAATAAGACGCGGCACAGGTCGGGTAAGACTCCAGTATAAACCGACAAAACATTGACCTGCATCTAATAATGTTGTAATGTATTATTTTGTGCTAAAGTCTATATCTATATTACGGAACTCTCACGGCCATAAATACCTACAGCGGGATTTAAAAGTTCCTGCCTTTTAGAGACTAATTCTATTATACTACAATAGGAACCTTTAAATCTCCTTGCTCAAGAGCAGCCCATCCATGATACAATACAGATCGAATTTGCGAAACAATCAATTGCACTAGAGCACCTTCCCTTCTGGCTCCTAACTGAATATATCCGGTTGTCCTAATCACAGCCTCTCAAATCTCCAACCAGGATCAGGTTGACTTACTGACATAACTGAGTCCAAACATAGTCCTTTATAGGGAACTTCAAAGCCATATTGATATAATTCGCCGGCCCAACTTTGTAAGTACCCAAAATATTTCCTTTTGATGGACTAATCAAAAAGACGAGGCCCGACAGAGAGGAAGGCCTTGGAACCGAATATGAAAATATATTTATTATTCTCTATCTGCATTAAAGAAGAAAGAAACGGGACCCATGCGAGCTTATGACTAAACTCTAAAAATCCGAGTTATTATAACTTATTAGTACCTATTCGACGTTACTCGAATAAAGAAGTAATGCTTGGCACATAATGTGCCACGTGCCGTGTGCCAAATAGTCACTGGACTGGAGTCGGGAGTTGACAATCACAATCATAAATATGCCAAGTTGCAGTTTAAGACTCGGCTCATACATACAAAAACGAGGACGAGCTGTAGGTAGGTAGTGCCTAACTCAATTGATAATTAAACTAACACGAATTTGATGGATCCGGAGAAATTCTAACCCAGCTTAAATATTGAAGTCCATGTAACCGAGATTCCCAGTTGGTAGTTATCCTATTTATAGTTTGAATTTAATGGGACCGTGCCCGTGCTTTTAATAGGACCTGTTTTCAGTTATTTAGTACCATAAAGTGGGACAAGGCAATTAGTAAGACAGGTACAGGTAAGTATAGTTACAGTAATTCTACATACGCACTAAATTTCCGCGCTTAAACTACTACGACGGTTGATACTTAAATAACTTGGCGGTTTATCAGAACTCCTACTGTTAAAATTACAAGCCCTTAAATAGTTTAGATGAATTTGTAACAGGTAAGTACAGTTGTGTCGGACATTCGGCGTTGTTCAGTCTCCACTCTCCACCAAAGGATAACAAAGGGGAGGAAAGTTACTGTTTATACAATAGGGTTCTGGACATGTCGCCGTCAAGATTTTTTGTGAATTTACGCTCCATGGAAAAATATCTGGTGGGTTGGGTTTGGATTCTAGGTCAATTGCGTACATGGTCTGCAAAATTAAAAAATTTTTAATGTGTGGACGGGTTAGTCAATGATACGTGCAGGTACATTGGCGTAAGTAAGTACTGTCAATTTGTAATTTTAAAATTAGTTGAAAGTACCTAACTGCAATTTGTACTGACCGTGCACCTAGACAACGACAACAAGGCGCATTCCTAATACAAAACCTCTATTAAACAATGGGACATTAATGTAATTTAATTTCACGAATCCAGGCATTATGAAATGTACATATGCTACTGGCTGCTGCTGCATAATAGGTAACATAACAACAACATGCTGCTACTTTCCACAGACCACAGATAATTTTTCTTTACTCAGCTAACTAATGCTGACTGCTGGGCAATGGTCATACGCTATGAATTGGAATCAATGAACTTGTATCTATCACGAACTATCGGTAGGTATCGGTGTTATTATTCCACATTTAACGAATTTACGAAAATGCAAGCATTTATACTTGTATTTGCCCCTATTGAGATGGACCCAGTAAAAACTAATCTTTGGATTCTCCTAATTGGGCGAAAGTTTCTGTCTGTTTTACTTGTCTGCTCTGGGATCATGGCCTCGACTGGTCAGTAGTCATTATTCATGAGCATGACACGTGTGGCTATTTTTAAAAGACAGAAAGAACAAATCCTACGTGTATACGTAACGTTCTCGTGGGTACTATGCATCGGACTTAATTCAATTTATTCTTAATAAAAATCCCTAAATGAATTATGCGTTTTAGCTCCAACCAATTTACTTGATTTAAATTTACACCGCATTTTCCCTCACGTCCTTTGGAAGAGTAAACAGTAGCGGCATACTAGCAAAGGCTTTAGCCTTGACATGACATTGCACAATGCACAACTACATATAATCCCATACCGAAATATTATACTACGATACGTCACGGTCAATAGAATCTGGTACTGATACTGGAGCACGTTATATAATTTTTTTTTTCTTCCACTTTGTGCATAGTGCACAATGCAGAACAATAAAGATCCAGGCCGAAGGCGAAGAGACGATCTATCTACATGTAATTGAGTCCTGTTAACGCGGCTTGTAAATAAATAGAAACCACCCAACTACTGGGCCGACAACTTAGGGGAACTTCAATGGGAAATAAAATAAGTTCATTCTCGTACCTAACGTAAAGCCACGTAGATTTTAATTTATCAATGAATAGCCAAAAGATTCATGTCGCCGGGGTATGAATGAATAGGAATTGCATTCTGTGGATATTGGAGATACGTAGTAAGTACTGACACTATCAGTAAGTACTATAAGTAGCTCATATTTCAGAAGGATGTGAGGGTTCATATTATGTAAGTTACTTATACCACCCACAAATAAGTCAGAGTGAATTAAAATGACTCAATTATTTAGAGGCAGGAATACCTACACTATTAAATTAGAAGCACTTCCGGGTTAAGATGGCCAGATGCGAATTTGATAATAAGACCTGAGAGCACAGCTATAACTCCAAACTCCAAAG
Source organism: Hypogastrura burkilli (assembly GCA_034696285.1). Lineage (NCBI taxonomy): Eukaryota > Metazoa > Arthropoda > Collembola > Poduromorpha > Hypogastruridae > Hypogastrura > Hypogastrura burkilli. Next base: position 2,090 of record JAQFZY010003170.1, on the reverse strand, counting down.
ATCTGTAAGTATGACTTCCTCGGATTATCTTATTCTTAGTAATCAGTAAATATCAGTAATTCAGAGAATTCGGTGGGAGGGGTATTCCCTGCCATTGAATTTTAGGATTATGACCCTCAATCCTATCATCAAGTTCAGATTCTGGCGTATAGCTCATGTCTCCCAATTCCCAATCATGCAAACATTGCGGGAAAGTAGTTTCTAGCAATTGTCAGCTTCCCCAAAACAAGAGCCCTACACTACTGGCTACTGCATACATTGATATCAGCCTGTACAAATACAGTTACAGAGGAAATTATCTTATCCTAGTCATGTTATTATTTGAGCTAACAAAAGTTATCTGCCCTTTCCCTACACCTGAATTCTATTGGAGAGAAACATTACAGTTAATATACCTACATGGGGAATGTACATATTTGCACGTGAAACATATACTGCTGTTGCAATTTTATGCGCATAAAATATAAGTACTCTGTGTATAAATACATTGACACGGACAAGTCACATTGGGAGCTCCCCAATGATCGTGAATTAGGCTTGTCGAGTTTTTTCTATCTGGGTTTGAGACTATCCTACCCTCTAACTTCCTTCCAGTGTCTTGTGTCTCTCTCTTACCACGTAATTATCGATGTTGTCCATGGTCTAAGACGAAATTGTGAGGATGCTGGGCCTCAATAATAAAGTTTCCCAATAATTTTGTACCAGGACACATTAACGTGTCTGTAAAACTTTCCATACAACTTCCTACCCTGAACAGAACATACATTTACAGTCTATCAACATTAGCCTTCCTGAATATAAGGAGAAATACTAATGAATGGCCTGGCCCCCCTACTGGAGAAAGCGTGCCTGTCCTGGCTTTGAATAGTTTGGCACGTGAAACTAAGGTAGGCAGCAGGCATACAGGGATCCTGTATTCCTGATAGGATTGCAGCAAATTACGAACGTCGCTTAATTGTGAGTAGGTACTGAAGGTCATCCAACCTATCATAAATCCCTTCTCAATCTAAAATCCAAAGATTAACAAAACGCTGAACCCTTTGTCAGACTAGTTGTCGTTTAGCAAGCATTCATATGCCCCTACACGACAGAGCAGGCAGATGAATGTCAGAAGTACCCAAACTTGTCCAATGGGAGTTGGGGAGCCGCGTACTGGGTACCGGGAATTTACAGAGCTCGTCACGTATGGCAAGTCTCATTATTCCTGACCTTTGCTCAATCCCACGCCTCCAGAGCCTACACGCAACCCTTCCGCCCAAGCGGGCGTGACGTGAGGCCGCCAGAGAGTGGGAAGTGGCTTTTCGTACTACCTCCACTTGCGCCGCCCAGCTCAGCCGCAGGAGTAAATAAATCCTAATTAAATTAAACTGTTGCGCTTATAAATAATAGGACCTGTTGTGAATGGAATAGGGACTTGACTCACGGAGCTTTGGAGGCTCAGCTCTTTTGGTTTGGTCTTATGTCCAATGACACTGCAGGCAAGGCAGTAAGTATTTGCAAATTCAAATTAGGGCAGAGCCCCCTCCTTGTTGTCCAATTTCCAGGCTCTCCCTGGCAGGGCTACATTGACATTCACGCTGGGCTCAGGTTGGTCTTTCTTCCTCCTGACGGACTCAAGGGATAGGACAGGCTAACTGGTTTCCGAAGGGACTTAAACTAAACACGTTTTAGATTTTCTCAAAGGCTCTCACTTCCACCTCCTTCCTTCTCTTTGGCTCACGAGGTTTTGATTTGGTTGAGTTCTAGTTCTAGGTTCTAGGTTCAATTCAATACTGAGCTGCCTGCTCGAGCTTCACCCTTTTCTCTCTCGTCCTGTACACGCAATTTGCAACTCGGGAAATCTTACTTGCCGTATAAGTCGATCATGAGTTATGAGCCTACCATAAACTAAATATATGACAAGTGGATAACTGGAATTCACACTCAAGAAAGTAACGGAGTCAATTCGGAAAGGAAAACTCCCTATATTTTTTTTGCACAATTCTCTGGACTGGACTCGCGAATGAGAATCGCGAATCTGTCAATGGGAATGGAAATGAGGTAAATGGCATTGGGACTTGGGATTGGGACCGACGGCTGAGCATAACATT
>JAQFZY010003169.1:0-10171 GCA_034696285.1 Hypogastrura burkilli | reverse complement strand
TGCATAATTTTTTCTCATGACAACAACAACAAGTCGCTACCAAACAGCACTACAAACCATTCACAGGAGCACTTTTTTTATTAAGCCACGGCCCCAACCAACTAATTCAGAACTCTGTGGAAGGATCAATCAATGAGACAGGACAGAAACAAGTGAGTTTTGAGTTTCAATTATTCTTCCACTAGAGTGCAGTTACCGTTAAAATGGTGTGGCAGAAGACAAATATTATATGTATATGAAATATGAAGCAGGGATTTTTGGTCGGTTATTTTTTAATTTCCGAACTATGAGCTAACTAAATAAATATACCAGATTCGATTTCTTTGGTACAATAACGCGCGAATCGGGCTTTGACGGGTGCAATAGATCCGGCAGCGCCGACTTTTATTTCTACGAGACTACAGCGCTCGGATCTGGTTTCGAGGGTCCCAATATTGTCGGCGGCGCAGAAGTTGATTTCGGAAGACCCTAGTAGTATTAGTATTAGCCCGCCGGATCGTCAGATTGGCTACATTGCTTGTAGTATATGTATGTATGTAACCACATACCAACTAATTTATGTATGCTATTATGTATGTATGATGCTTTTAAAAAAGCAAACACACATCTTTACCTTTTATTTTACAAAAAAAGCTGATCTTTGAACTTTGTATTTACGCTGACTTGAACAAACACGCGTCACGCGTCCTGTCTTCTGGGTTCTTTTTTTTTATCAACCTTCTTCCCCCGTGTTTGCTTAGGTATACTTATGCTTATGCGTCACTCGCAGTTCTATTGTTTGACGATTATTTACTGAGAGTTTTTTTTCTCTTAAATCACAGTTCTATGATTATGTAATCGTTCCCAAGGTCATGCGTCCTTTACTGTTCTTGTTAAAGTACTATGTAGTAGTCCTATAGTGATGATCGGTATACAAAATTACTAGCCTACGAGACAACTTTTGCTGTTGAAGGATTCTATGTATGCACATAGAATTATACATATAGGTACTACACAATATAAAATACAAGCATTGGTTTAGTATCTACAAATGCTCGCACTCGTGGCTTCAGAGAGGTGAAACTAACCGGAAAGAATCAATACCTTGCTTCATCCTTATCATAAATTGCGTTATTGTTACGTTCAACTATATGTAAGACTGACCTTTTGCCACTGTCACAATTCCATTTAAAACTTGAGAGCTGGTTGGCTGGAGGAGAGAACAACGTACGATTACCGGAAACGTGAGTAACGTGAGCCAGTCAAGAATTTTAAAGAATTTTTTTCATACATTTAAACTGAACGCGCTCGAAGTTCGTTGTCAAGTATTGTTGTAAAATTAGAAACAAAAACTAGGCATATTAAATCCGCATAACTATTGTACAACAGTAGTTGTTAATCAATACCATTTTTCATTCCTTAACCTAGGTAATCTATTTGTGAAGTGAGTTTTTTTTTATTGTCAAGGAGTTTGGTGTTGTCCAAGAAGATGAGTTTCGTCGTCACTATCATTCGTCAGTAAGTAGTAAACAAACAACAAGTCCTGGCTGTAGTTAAATATATACCTAATAGTTGGTATTTGGTTGACCGTGTCACGTCTTCTTTTTCCAGCGCTCAGACGGAGTTCAATCGGCAATACCTTGTCCACACGTACTCCGAAGGTTCAATCAATGAGACCGGGCAGAAACAAGTGAGTTTCAATCATTTATTCTGGAACTAGAGTTAGTTCATTTAGTGCGGTGGCTGAAAGTAAGTAAAACCCATAAAGTATTTTTTCGGTCTTGGACTAACACTTACTTATATCCGTTCCTAATTATACCCTAAATAATGCTTGAATTTCTTACAGAACTTAACTTTTGTTTTTCAGGCACATCACCTTGGGAATTGCTTTCAGAATCAGAAGTACACGCGAGCGTATTCCAGTGACATTACGAGAACACAAGAGACGGCCAAGATATTCTTTGATAACTCAAAGCATAAAGCGAGCAAACTGGTCCTGGATCCGAGGCTTCGTGAACGGGTACGCTTGAAACAGAATTAGACCTTGATTAAAAAAAAAATATGAACTTTATAATCGGCGGATTAGAATCCGAAATTAAAATTCCTAAATAAACATGAAAGTAACCTAACATGGAATCGACTTTTTGTCGGACAAATCTGATCATTTAAATTAAATTGTTTTGTTTTAGACTTTTGGAGAGTACTATGAAGGTAGACATAGTAAGGAGCTAATTGAGCTTGCCATGAAAAGTGGCGTGTCCCGTGCAGCTATTTTGACCTTCACACCAGACTCCCCTGGTGCAGAGCCCAGTGACGATGCCATTCAAAGGAGCGTTTCATTCTTTAATGTAAGGACATCTTTTAATAAATTGATACATCTCAAATGTAAACGCTGTATTTTGAGCTTCTTAATATAGGTTGGCCATCATTTAAGACTACCAATGATAAATCCCAAATGCACCGAAATATTAACTAATTCAACCAAACTTACTTCGGCCGAATTTTTCACCAGTTCTGTTTGAAAGAAAAGTTCGGTTAAATTTGACTACTTTCCGTTCGGTGAAGCCGAGTGCAGTCACTGCAGTGGAACGTTTGAACCTAACCTAACCTTGATTTATCAAATTAGTCATGGTCAAAATCTTCGGTGGAAATCAATTACATTTTTTCTCTAATTTCGGTTAAAGTAAGTTGGTGTCGACCCAGTTATTTCTAGTTAGTAAATCTTCGGTGAGACTAATAATATAAGTCATTGATATATGAGAATATATTCATATTCTTCGGAACACATTATAAATGTGCCTGCAACTATAGGACCTCTGTGAGCTTCGTGACCAGTCTACCGAAGATGAGGAAGTCGTGGTATTCACCCATGGGATCTGGATGCTCTACTTGTTCCAACACTTGGCTTCAAAGCAGGATGAATTTTCCCTAGAAAATTTTGATAACAGTAAAGCACGTTTGCCACCCCCAAACACTGCCACAACCAAGATCAGAGTTCATGAGTTAAAGGATGGGAAGCGGCGTCTGGAATTCCTGCAAATGAATGATGAGTCACACTTGGGGGATGACGCACTTCGGTCAAGTTTCGTTAGACCGTAAGAATAGAGTTCAAATTGAGCAATTCGTTAATTTGCGACCAAAATAGTTTTTTTCCAGAAACCAAACATTAGGCCGATAAATTCGCTTAAAAAAAATTTAAACTTAGTAAAGCCTAAGTCGAATGTGGAATAAAATATGTATATTGTACTGATATGTACTATACTTTATGCAATACACAATAAGTGATCGTTCTCCCTACAATTATAAATTGTGTTAACCCCAACCTGGTTCACTTCCGGGTAAAGTTGATACCAATTTAATACGTTAGTAAAATTAAGAATAGATTGGTGAAAACGTCTTTAAAATTGATACATTTGGTTCTATGTACCTTACAACTTACAATCCTATGTAGTAATCAACAATTAAATGTGAGCATCTTGCAATTATATCACTTATTCATTGTATATATATTGTGAAGTCGTAATTGTAAGCCTAACTAGCCCATAGGATTATTTATACATTCTTAGTGCATGATGCAGTTTACTTCTGTATAATGTGTGAATGAATGGGAGAGGAGGAGTTCAGGGACACACGGGTGACCCGAATTCCTTGAAAATAAGACTGTCTCTTCATTCGTAATGCAATGCAATGCTTTAGGTTTGGAGGCGTTCTGTAATAACTCTAGCCATATAGTTTAGCGGGCGAGGCTAAAGGGAAAACGGCAACTTTATTGCCGACCCGTCCTTAGTGGAGAAGGGACACGTGGCATGGCCATGATCCCGGGAACCATGGTGGAGGTCAGAGCTCTTACCTAACATCTGGTAAGAGGTTGACCATTGGACAGCGACAGAAGGGGAACTTAGCTCCGCCTCAACTTGTTGCTAGGTTAGAGTAAGCTTAGTTTTAGCGTCCTTTGTTCGGACGCGTAGCGTGATTTCGAACCCAGATAGGGTCACTCTGGTTCGGACGACGAAGCGAACAACTTGTCGTGAATAAACTCTACCAGCTCTAGCATTGATATTTCGGAGGTCAAGAACTGTCTATTGGTAGTTATCATCATTCTTGCATGCGGCATCACGCATACCCTCACAATATCTCCTAAAGCGTTTGGACTGAGTCTTGTGCAAAATATAAAGTAAAATGCTTGAAACTAAATGCCTGTCCAAACAGAAAATACTCAATTGACAAAGCAATCATGGACACTGCTAGTAGGGAGATGAGAACTAGGAATACGGAAAGTATTTTCCACTCATCTATCCTGAATGCCTCTACGCTGTCATCCAACCCGAGCAGCCTCTCGCTTCCGATTGACCTTGACGTTAAATCCTCGTCGTACCTGTAGACTGCTTCCAATATTCCAGCCTCCCGAAAGCTCTCAAGTGCCAATGTGAGCTTGAGCATGATTAGTCCAGAGAAGCTGTAGACCATCGGTATCAAGAACTCCACCTCTGTCAAGGAATGGCACTTGATCCCGGGGTACTTCTTGCTTAGACGCCCGTCGGCTCCGAATAGGAACCCTCTCGCGGGATAGAGTGCCGTCACATTGCAGCTAGCAAACCAAGGGACAACTCTTTCAGTTTCCGAATTCAGATCCCCACCTTCACCCTCGTACTCTATAACGCTTGAGTTCATCCGATCCAGGAGCTTCTCATTCCGGAAGAGTTGGTACGTTCCAGTAGTCATTCGGTCTGCTGCTGTAATCATTTTGTAGTTCCGCTCAAGGAGGTCCAGGAGAGTTTTGTGTACGACCCAAGGGGACGGGACTGTTAGGTGACTTGAGATGATGCTTTCGTAGCCGCAAGTGATCACGATTGCGGCGAAAAGCGAAAGGATAAGTACTTTTTGCTTGTGGAGCGACGGAAAGGACGCTCGTAGTAACAAGGAACCGAAGGCTCCGAGCCAGTCTCCTTTCGTAACAAGACTCAGGCCAAAGACGCAGAGCAAAATAAGGATCCAGCTGGTACAGTCAAAGGGCACCAGCCAAAATAACAAGCTGAAGGACTCTCTCCGGTGATCCCTCGTACAATAGTAAAGCTTGTACCTTACGGTGCCTCGTACTTTCAGATCTAAGTAGGAGGTACTATAGCCGCGTACCCAGAAGCCCAGGTCCATGGTGACTACCCCTGCGAGGTGTAGGTTTCGACCAAGGTATAAATATCTGTCCGGCCCTAGAGCCGGGTAGTATTGGACGCTTAGGTTCAACTTTGCCGCCATATGCTCTATGAGAAGGTGCGACGGATGGCATCGGATTGTTCGCGACCCCTTCCGCTGTAATGGATATATATTTTGACAAGTTGGTGCCCATACGGCGTGGTCCTTGTGGTAAACAGAAAAGGAGCTTCCTGCACCAATTACACTTGGGACATAGTGATCTCTTATGTAAACTGAGATTCTCATTATTTTAGACAAACTAACTGTTGGCGGTTTTGGCAGGGACAGCTGGAAATATTGGGCATAGCAACTGCCGCAGAAGGCGGTCAAGGAGTTCACCTCTTTTGTGGACATTTCCAGGATGAAAATGAAAATATGTGTAAATATGAACATAGTTCGCTCTTGCATCATGGTGGGTTCCAAGCAATTTGGGTCTGGTTTGGCAAATACTGTGACAAAGTTATTCCTTGAGTCCACTACTCTGTCGTCAAACATTCCTACGAGGGGCAGCTCCGTCTTCATGCACGACCTAAGATGAAGAACTATGATCACTGAACACCGTTCTTGATAATAGTATGACCCCTTGATCAGCAATGTGCGACGGACATGTCCTTCCACGATTATGTTGGGCCACACGTGATGACTTACAACTGTCCATAGTTGACCTCCTTGACTTGAAACTAAAAGCTGCTCCATGACGTCAACGGAGTGGTCGAAGTCAGAGTTATACAGGACCAAATGAAAAGGACAGGATTCGAATCCAGACGCGTCTAACATCAGAGCGTGGGTATTATGTCGGCCATAAAAAGTTGGGAGTAGTGCTATAAAAGTTTGTACGGTAACCGCAAGGAGACCCCCGAATTGTGTCATGGCCTGGAATTCGTTCACGGGGATACGGGACGTTATTTGTACTAGGTGACCAATGTTACGCCTTGCGAGATCTGCGTGTGCCTGGATCACAAAGAAGCTTTACGCCTGTCACAGATTTGTCCATTTTTCTGAAAAGACGCTCTAACTGGGCAGTCTGATCCATATCTACGTAACTTAATCTATCGGCATCGGCGCTACTTTTAAAATAACAAATAGCCTAATCCTAATTTACCTGAATTAACGACTTTAACTTTGCATCTTCAGGTGTTTCAGGTCGTACGTAGAATTGACTACTACCCTTGCACAGGTAAAATTCTGCGCTGCCGAAGAAACAATGTTTCAGGATCAGGAAGTCGTAAATATATTCAAACAACAAACTATCATCAGCTTTGTACAGAATATTTTTTCATGTAGTTTGACGTTTGACCTAGCACGCTACGTGCGGAGTCATGAAGATATGATGAGAATAAAACGTTGTAACGGGTATAGCCAAAGAGCGGATCGGGAGATAATAGATAATGTCACAGACTGTACTTACTATGACGTTGACCCGTAAAACATTGCTATTATGACGAATCATTTAGTTAAAACCGTTTTTAAATCGGTGCAGTGGTTCGTGAGCTAAAGGCACGTAAATACTGTAGACCTTGACATTTGACCTTTGACTTAACGAATTAAATAGCTTAATACTATGAGAAATTTATTACTGAGATTTTTTTAGAAATTGGTGTAATTGTCTTGTTGAGTAGATTGGAGATTGACCTTGACTTTTGACCCGAACTATTACAGATAAAAAATTATGTACACTGCGCTATTAGTACGAATCCATGGACAAAAACCGTTTTCAAAGCGGCCAATTGGTTCTTCAGTTACGGGCATCTCAAGGTACACACATGGCCATGACCTTTCACCTTTGACCCGACACATTTAGCAGAATGACCTTTTGAAAAATCGATGGAAAATCATTCTTAAATCAGTGCAACGCTTAGATTATTTAATACCTATGGGTCGGCCGTTGGCCTCTACAAGGATAGATGGAAGGATACAATGTGTTTTTGGAAATGTAAACAAGAAAAAGTGAGTCCCATTAAAGGGCATGGGCGCCCCCTTTTGTTTACACGTGATACTGTAAAATGACGTAGTTGTCCCGACGTTTCAAGGAAAAATCGATACGGTCATTACTTTCAGGTCAATGAACTGAATTCCCAGACACAGAAATGATTCTGATTGGCTGTGGCTTTCGGCCGACAGGTTTCATCAGCTAGAGTTCATTGACCTCCAGAAGGTCTGCCTACGTCAAGTTTTCCTTCAAATGTCAGGGTGACAGGTAAAATGTAAACAAAAAGGGGCGCCCATGCCTTTTAATGGGACTCACGTTTTCTTGTTGATTTTTTGTATCCTTCTATCCTTGTAGAGGCTAACGGCCGACCCATAGGTATTAAACAATCTAAGGTGCAACATATTCCGCTATAGGGCGACCGTGACCTGTATAACAGGGTATATGGTACTTCGACCCGACGTTGAGCCGCTCCACGTCAAAATTAGAAATCGAATGGTGAAATTTTGGAATCGGATCTGTAGTTCTTGAGTTTTAAGTCCGACGCAGACAGACAGAAAAGTGGATCGTGTAAAAGAGCTCCGCTTTTTAATAATTGACAATGGTATGGCATGACAGAAGAGTCAACATTACAGTAGAGTTCGTCTCTTCTGCGTGACTTTCAATTCTCAGGTGTGCCTGGTATCGACAACATTGTATTGAACTTCCGTTCAAAAATATAAGATGCAGTTCCGCTGGGAATTACGTTTACCAGTGGAATAAGAATTCGACTGGCTTGGACTTAAGAGTCGTGTGGAGGAAAAACTTGGGCATGGGGTTTTGAGTCTAAAATTATAATTTCTTCCAGCACTCCTCCTGGTCGTAATTTTTACCGTAGACTTACAAGTGATAGCTTTTTGGAAAGCTGAATTAATTCACCAGGCGTTATACCCCCCTTCCAATCAAATCCATAAATGTCATAAATGATTTTAACGCAGATAAAAATTCGCGGATTTTTAAGTCGTAAAGAATCCCAAATAAATACGGTAAGAAAGCATATTAAGGGGCCATCCATAAGCGACGTCGCCAAAAAAGGGAAGGAGGGGTGTCGGCCAATGCAACGAAAAGCGACACGACGGGAGGTGGGGGTGAAAGCGCTTGCGACGTCGCCTTTAATAGCTTGTGAAATACGTTGAAATTAAGAATCAATTTTGTTTGTATAATTCAAAGCCGAAACTGAGTTAGTATTTAGATTTAAGTTTACTATGCAGTAGAACCGTTCTTCAAAGGTGGGAATACTTGATGACATAGCCATATCCTTGATACTATCATTTACCACTGTATATCCACTTCTTCATTACTCAATACTTATTCCGTTTACTTTCATTGACCCGTGGTGACTTTATTGCTGTGGTAACGGTCACAGGTGATATTGGTGATTCAAAATTGTTTTATTAATTACACAGCGGATTTTAATGTGCGCTGGATAATATAAGATGGTTGGACCTTGTGTTTCATAGACACTTAATGGTTTTCTTGCAGCAGCAGTGGTCACCTGTGACAGCACTTTGCTTTCCTGCCCTATATACAGTATATACAGTACAGAGTATACAGAGGTATTTTATTTCCTACCAGTCATAATTTAAATTTTCAAGATGCTTCGGCCGTGCGCTGTAGTGACACATAAGATTAACGGTTTTATAACAGCGGAAGCGGTCACCTGTGACATGGTACACAGCGGTAGCGGAGACAATTGTAGCTTTAAACCTTACCAGTATGCTGGTGAAGATTTTAAGCTATCATACAACTTGGTAGGATTAGTATTTAAAATATTCATCCCGTTTCAATAGATTGATAGACAGGCGGAAGGACAGAAACTGCAATATGATATGATTTGTATTTAAGGTGGTCATATTTGTATTGGTCGCTACTTTTTTTTTTACATAAACTAAATTAGGATGGTTGTTAATTTTCGACGTCGTTTTAGGGAGGGGGTTCGTAATTTGAGACGAAAAGCGACTAGGGAGAGGGTGGGGGTCAAAACATGCTCCATTTCGGCGACGTCGCTTATGGATGGCCCCTAAAGGTAATATAAGGCGGGATAATGCGTTAAGAATTAGTTCAGCTTTCCAAAAAGCTATCACATGTAAGTCTACGGTAAAAATTACGACCATGAGGAGTGTTGGAAGAAAATAGAATTTTACTCGCAAAACCCCTTGCCCACGTTTTTCCTCCACGACTCTTAAAATAATAAATTCTTTGGATTCACTTCATTAAAAATAATTTTCTACTTACATCACAGATCATTTAAAATACGGTGTCAGAAAAGATGCATAATAAGTCTCATAAGTCTCATAAGGTGACGAGTCCCTTCAAAAGCAGAAAATAAGTGTTTCGAGTTAGGGTTGAAGGATTTCTAGTTATGAAGCTAAATATAAACATTAAATTCGATGATTAGTCTTTGTTTCTAAGCCTAAAATGTGGAAGTACGCATTGTGACATATTCCATTTCGACCTTACGGGTTGTATGTATTCTTGATTCTTGATGCAGACCAAAATTCGCTTTTTCAAGCCTCAATATCTGAAGAACTCAATAACTGATATTTTGGACTAGTTTCCAAGGTTAATTCGTAGATGGAAGCCCAACATATGCTAATGTCATAAATCTTAACGGCTACCATTTAAGAGTACCGAAGTTAAATCCGAAAATCCCTGAAGAAAAAACTAAATAGACCTAACTTACCTTCCACGAATTTTCCCCTAGATCTCCGAAAATGTGGAGCACCAAAAAACAATCCTTATTTATCAGAAGAAATATCTAGATCAGTTAGAACTTAATTTGACCGAATAGTTTCTATAATTATCCAAAGATTTGTAGCGCCAAAGATATAACCTAAAGTCTCCGAAAATATATTCATATAAACGGAACTTACTTTGACCATATTTATATCCTAATTTCTCCGAATATAAGTATACTTTTCACCGAAAATGTAACTGGTATTTAACTAAAAATTTAACCGACAACTTAAAAATCACTTTTTCTATAGAATATCACTGTTTATATAGACATAAATTTAAAAATTGAGATCAATGAAA
>JAQFZY010003168.1:0-10172 GCA_034696285.1 Hypogastrura burkilli | reverse complement strand
GGTGTAGGTTGAGAAATGCGTGCTGTAGGTTCATGACGGTGAAAACTATGTCATAATATTATATTGGTTAGATTATTTTATTTCGATCGCAAAATAAAACGTTTACATTTATTTATTTTTACCTTAAAGACCACACCGCTCGGGAATATTGGGTGTGAGAGTATGGCCGACACCGACACCGTAAAAATCGGTGTCATGCATGTGAAACAGTATTTACCTAGTATAGCAATTCGAAGTGACGTAAGCCTCTAACTTCAAGCACGTGTTAGACAACTCCTTACAACTTGCAACTGATGATATTATACGTAGCTCGCTAGCCCAAGATATACCTTAACCTGAAGTATGAGAAGTTCATACATAATTTCAACTAATGACAGGTATGGTTATAGGTGCATTCATATATATCAATGTTGCAATGGAGCCAATTGCATAAAAAAAGGGAAAGAACTGGCGCTAACCGGAGTAGATGGCATTAATTAAATGTCAAAGGAGAATATTTACCATTATAGTATAGGTAGGTATATATGTAGTTAATAAATCTGATAACTACTGCAATTCGTGTACTTTACTATTTGAAATAGTACTGAGAACTTGCTACTTGATGGTTGTAAGCATTTCCATAATTCCCCGCAAACTGAATAGTAATGAATCCAGTGCTATAGACTATGTGCATTCTAATTCTTGCAACTTAATATAAATGCGTAATTATCTTTCCAGATTGCAAATCAGCAAGTTTGACTGTATTATATATGAAGTCCAGAGTCCACCGCCAGAACTTCCTATGTACAATACGTAGAATCAAGAATCAAGTTTTGTGAATCCGCTGAAGGTCAGCTTTTGCCTGTGAATCCAAACTCATCGAAAGTCGATCTGATAGAGAAAAAGTCGATCTGACGTCATTCCTCCCATACATTATTATTATTTTGTTTGTGGCAGTAACTACTACAAGTGAAAAGCAAGGAGATTCAATAGGAGTGCTCAATAGAAAATAAGTGAATCCAATTTCCAGCTCAGTATTATTTATTCCATATAGGACCCGACTCAACCTCGAAAGTTATCATTGGAAATTGAAACGAGGCAAATAGACTGAAAAGAGGCTGAAGTAGTGCCTGATGAGCTCCAAATTACTATTCCGATCCATGAAATGATACAAGGGACGCCTTGAACCGTCAACGCATCAACCATCCTCCTCCCAACTATTATTGTGAATTTGATACTCCTAAACCAACGTGATTCCTCTACTATAATGAATGGAAGTCTGTTTGGCATTCCCGCAAATATTTCATTTAGTAGCCCGGCTCTGTTTCCCATCATGTTCCCAAGGCACAATCCATTCCAACTGTAATCCAGTCCATTAGAAGAACTCGTGGTAGGGGAGTTGGAATTTGGAATCAGAAGTAAATAGGTGTATGCCTCGGACCGCAGAGTCTACGTGTGAATATGATCTTTTGACGTGATTAACGGAAGAAGAGCTCCATACTACCCCTACTACGACACAATGTAGCCTAACAATACAGAATACAAAATTCCGCGTCTCTATCCCCAAACTCATCCACAAGAGACAGGAGGACGAGTTATAGCCAGCGGAATCATTTATACACTCTGTATTATGAACTGTGAGCTGTGAGCATCATCAACATTCCATTGTGTCATGGTGGTTAATTCCTCTCTCAGTGTGAGCTGCGAGCTGTGAGTGTGTAATGGGGATATGCATTTTGATGGGCATGCGATTGAAGGGGTGATCTCCTGCCCCAAACGAGCCCCGTCCCTCTATTCTGTTTCCCTAATGTTATGTTACTCAGTTTCCACATTTACTTTGAGCAGATCACATTCAAGCGTGAGGGAGGATTGGTGCAGTGTAAACTTTGTACATATGTAGCTTCAAATAAATCTCAGTCTCTGCAGTTAGGAATATTCCGTCCTGCAGGAGCAAGCAGGCTTCAAACCAATCAAATGAAACGAAAGGAAAAAAGTTGTTCTTACCCAAAGTGAAATTATTTACAGGAGGAGGAGAACGCTTGAGTTTGTTTCCCATGTTAATAAAGAATTTCGTCTGTGAATTGTGAATAATGAACATCCAGTCTGAATTGTGAAGATAGCCAGCCAAACTTGTACATACATAGGAATCCCCATTGTGAAAGTTCTGATCTCCTTAAACTGTCTCATATCATAGGAATAGACAGAGGGATGTAAAGCGTAAAACATGGGCCCATTTTGCAAGCCAACAGCCGCATCGTGTTCACGTACTATGCTCCCCTCTGAGCGGAAACGGCAAAGGAGCCCAATGCACTGAAGAATACTTGAGACCAAGATGAGAAAGCCAATCGTTCATCTCTGTAAGTAACACTTAAAATGGTGAATCCATTCCTATGTGTATGAGAAATTGCCTGTGAATTAGGGTTTGGTAGCCCGCGGGGTTCCGCCATCTATAATTTATCTGCCTCTCACCCCGAAACTTTATGTCGTTCTACTTAAGCTCTTTAATAATTGGGCACTTTTAAAAAACAGATAAGTAATAGTAGCCACGGCATTATTTTACAGGCTAATCGTTTCCCAATATGTTTCAATTACAAATCCATTGAAGCCTGAACCCGAAGGTTAGAATTAACTGTTGTCCCCGACTGCACTATCCTGCAGTAGGGCTCTGTAGAATAATGTGAATATTAAATGTTCATCCTACTCAGATTACGAGTTTGTCTTACGGTACTTTCATACCCATTTTTGCTAGATGGGGTTAGCTTAGGTAAGTTTTAGGACTTGGCTATCACGTAAATGAAAGTCGAAAGGTGTAATCAGTGTTGGCTTTGGTAGGATAACGGGGCCTGCCTGAGGTGTAGCCCGGTCCTCAAAGATACATAGATCCATTGTTCACGACTTTTCCTCTTAATTACAATATTTTACCTAATAGAGGCTTATCACAGCGCAGCGTCTGGGCCTCAGACGTCTTTTCATCTCTCTAAAGTCTCGGATTTGAAAGACATATACATAGTATAGGTTGCGTAGCGAGTATAACATGAACTGCATTGTGTAGACTTGACGTTGTAGTTTGTAGTGTGACTTGTTGGGATTGAATAATATTAGTGAGATCAGAATCAGACTTAGTTTGGAATGATGATGATGAAACAAATAGTCTTAAGTATGGGAGAGTTCTCAAGTCATAGATTTACAAGGATTAGTTTATATTTAGGTTGGAGTGGGGGGAGGGAGCAGTAGATTGAAGGGAGTTCTGCCGCTAATGTCCTATTAACACGTAATGTCGTACATATGCAATAAAAGTAGTACTAATAAGAGGATTATTACATATAGGATTTGAGTTCGTAGTAAAGAATTTGCATTGTTATATTCGATGCAATTTGTTTTCCTCGAACAATGCGGAAGCAAGGTATTAGGTTAGTGTTGTCATATAGCCTAAAGACACTTGTTGGTGCCAAATCACACTGTTGGAGCTGGTTGATGTCATGAATGCATTTTTAAATCAATGTTGTTATGTATGTATGTTTATGTATAATAGTGGTGAGACAGAATGTAATTTTCAGGAATTTCTCTGTATGCTCTATTATGAGCATCGGCTTCTATGTATTTGTTTCACAATTGAAGGATACCGTAATCATAGCTACAATTATAAAACAAAAGCTTCCCAATTTTCCATAAAGCATCTCGTAATAGCCCGGAACATTATTGTTTGTATTATTCATTATTCCTTAAAGTGTAGCGTAGGCGTCATTGTAGAATTAAGAGTTTGGAACAATTACCTACATCCTCGGGGTGTGCTACTTTAGAGAAATCGAAGAAAAGTATGTCACTTTGTATGCTGTACCAGGGTCTATCTAGTAATTATGATTTATTTTTATTTCATATTCAAATGATAGACGGAGAATAGTGAATAATACAATAGGCTAGGAATAATGAACATGAAAGAGAGTGATACGGAATTATTGTGATTGGATTTTAATAAGCACAACATTCTGCATGCTGTTAACTTTTGATTATATTCGTCTGACATTCCAAGCTTGCGGTATCCGTCGGTCAGATCGAATCATTTGTCCACCGGTTGGGTCTGGGAACCCCATATGGTTCATTCTAAGCATGTCAAGGGCCTCGGACTAACAGGATGATTTCAACAGTCATGAATGACTACAAATATTTATTTTTTTTTATTCAGGGCTAAGGCTGGTCTATTGTACAGTCTCCCTCCTCCTGCTCTACCCGGCAGGAACAGAAGCTCGAGGATTGAGTGTGGAAAGTACAGAAACGACGGAATCCGTCACGAGCTGGATCTCTGACCCCGTCCCAACCCCACTCGAGCCCGATGATCCGGCCTCCGTCACCACAGAGTCTCCGGACTTTGTGTTGGACGGCGTGACGTCGGATTCTCAAGAGCCATTGGAGTCCTTGGAGTCCACAACCTCAAGCACGTCCTCCTTCTTTAAAACAGGACGCCATTTTGGTAATCGGGCAGGCCTTCCTGCGAGCAGCAGTGTGACCGGGAGCAATACGAACAGTGTAATTTTCCCGCCCGTCCTCCGACCCCGTCCAACCTCCTCTGTGATTTCCTTCAATCCGACCAATTACAATCGGATCGTCAAGCGCCGGAAGAACTCAACGCTATCTAACTCAGCAAACCTCAAGAGCTGGGATGCCCCGATTTCTGCCGAAACAACTGACCTCCCTCCGTCCACCACTCCGCCCCCAACCACTAGTCATACTGCCCTGCTTCTAGCTAGACGAAAGTTGCTCTTTGGTCTAAGGACGACTCGTCCTCCACCGATCACGCTCAACGATACCTCGGCTGAGACTGAGGCCCCGACTGAAGGTTCTGGCTCTGGACCCGAGCCCACGTTCTCCAGCATCAGGAACCGAAGGGTCAAGATCACGCCACTCCACCTCCCATCCCTCGTTATTCCCACTCAGATAGTGTCCCAAGTCCCCGTCTCTTCTGTGCTACAGGACCCGGCCAGCTCCTTTCAGTACAATCCGTCTTACAGGGTTGAGGACGGGATCTACCGTTTTAAATACTCGTCCGAGCCCCAGCTCGCCTCAACACGAGTTCACTCTGAGGAGTTCAGCATTCGGAGAGAGTCATACGGAGATGATGGAACGGAGGATGAGGCTGGGGAAGATCCGGATGAGGAGACAACGCTCAAAAGTCCCACTGAGAGTCCAACCAGAGTCCCGTTGCAGATCAACATTGACGGCTCAGAAGATGACTTTACCTCATCTCTGCCCCTTTCATATCGGAACTACTTTAGTCAGGAGCAGGGACCAGAGGCTCAAATTGTCAATCCAATACAAAGTGATAAGAACGGGTCCCCTCCACTTGCAGTCACTGTCACGGTCACAGTGACCGAGAAGTCCTCAGTTAGTCGGGTCGAGCACGGCCATAATGCTCCCAGCTCTCGATCCACTTTAGTCCCGACCGGGAACGAGCTGAGCCAACTCAGTGTCAATCCTCACGTGGGTCCTCTTATTCATGAGAATGACAATGTGATTAATCTATTTGTGACACCCACTCCTGTCCTCCCAGACCAATCCTCATCATTGGTCAAAGTAGAGCAGTCTGTGGGGCCCAAAGTAAATTCTAATGAGATCATTGGAGGAAATACGGAGCCTTTTCTGATCACCTCAACACAAATTGTTACTCAGTCCATCCCGTTACCTGAAACTGGACCCAAGCCTGATGAAAATAATCCTCATGTGTCAGGAGGATTCTCAGTTGGGAAGACTACCGGAAGTGTAATGGAGATCAGCCCAACTCCGTCCCAATTGACCTCCACGAAGGAGTACAAGAGCGTGTTCTACACCTCAGAGTCCCATCCCTACTTCGTCTCAAGTTCCTTCGCCTACTCTTCTTCAACGGAGTACTCCTTCTATACGCCGGAAGACGAGGATCATTCTCATCATCATGGCCATGAACAAGATCACCACCATGACCACCAAGAACATCCAGGAGGAGAGAAGGAACCCGTCCTCCGACCTTCCTCCTCAATTGGCTATTGGGACACGCTTGGGCTCAAGACGGCCGAAGTAGACTTCAACGCATCCTCATCCGAACACTTGCCGTCTCCGTCCCCGTCACCGCCAGGCGACTTGGTGGCCGGGTTCTCAACGCCGGAAGCGGAAACGGAGCTACCGCCCAGACCAAAACCAGGCATTCCAGTCATCACCACGCCACCGCCAGTGACCACCACCGACATTGCCAAGAGTAATGAGACTGACGATGAGTACAACAAGACTTCGTCTGAAGAAGATGCAGAGAAAGGGGACTCAACTAGGCCGCATGAGCTCCATTTACCACCCGTGGCTGTTTTCATCCAAATACTCCTAGACATGCCGGCCACTCAGTTTTGTCCTAGTATGAAAGCTTTCAAGGAAATGATTATTCTCGTCTACACAGATAATAAGAGGTAAGCAGAGCGTTGCTGAATTTCTACGTTCCGCCGTGCAGATTTTGGCTTCTGGTCAATTTTACATATAGAGTTCAGCTTCGGTCAGGGTTATTAGGACTCCACATAGACTAATGACGGGCATAGATGGCCCAAGTCAAGTTCTCTGAAGCACCCAAGGTGAAACTAAGTAAATATACGTACAACTAACGTACAACCATATGTAGTAGTGTTATAACATGCGAAATTAGCTGAGTGATTAATATGATGTATAGTGCATAGACACATACAGACTATATGTATGTATTCCTTACACGTCTATACATATAGAGTTCAGGTTAATTGGCTACCCTTCCTGCTAGCGCGACAAGAACACGACTACCAATTGGTTTCCGTTAATATTATATCATGATATGTATAATTATAACATTACACTTGCATTTACGTATAAGCGCACAATTCATTTAATTACTTGGCTAAATTGCCGTATAACTGCACCATTAAACTATCACTTCTGTTCTTTCTCTCGAAAATCAGACTATAGCATTGAATCTTCTAAAAGACTGTCTGGTTCCGCCTAGGCTTCTGTTCGTAAGTTAGGGCTATGTATACATACATACTGGAGTGTCCAATACAACCCATGCCCTTCAGATGTAAAGCTGTTAATTATAAGCATAAATGTTGAATTCAGGTGCTTGCGAAACACCAATCTGATTGTATAATTACCAGGATTTATTCAAGAACTTTTATCCAGCCCGAAGCAGAAGCTTTTGAATCTTGATTGGTATTCTAACTGATACGAATACTTAAAATTCCATTAATTGTTGAAATGGTGCAGTAGTTTACCTGATTTGTTTTATAAATCCGACCAGTCGAAATTCATAAAAAAAAAGCTAACCCGTACTTTTTATCCTATCGGCACATTCTAACAATCACTGAAGCCGTTTGCATCATTGATTTAGCTCTAAAATCAAGATCTTGCTATCCTTAGACGCCCCGTTACTAAAGTTTCAAACGATTTCGGAATAAAAGTAAGAACATGCTGCAAAGTTCTTATTTGCCAGATCTTATTACGATCATAAGATACTGAATCGTCAACTATTTTATATGGTACAGTTACACTAGCGAGGTCAGTATTTTGCAACGATTGCGAACTGAAAAAGTAAAGACTAGGTTAGCGTAAAGTGAACTCAAAGGCTTAGTAAAATGGTGTAATGCGGTAAATGTTGAGTTCAAGAGTTTACTACACCGTTTCATGCCTACTATATAATCTGGTTGCAGGCAAGTTGGTTTTGAGCAAGTTGTTCTGTTCAGTGAGCCTGACTGCTCTACCAGCAACTCTAATGCGGGGAGTTCCAACAGCTCGACTCAAATAATTGGTCCTAATGTATCTGTAAATGGAGGGGCGACGAAGGGAAGGCTCCTTAACGACAAACTGAATAAGACCAAACGGGCCCATCTGGAAGAATCAGTTACTTTCTATCCCGTCTACGTCTACATTAATGACAAAAATGGATCATACGATCAGGCCTTGACGGAGTCTTTTATTGATCTTTGGAATCTAACCAAGGGAGAAGAAGGCATGTTCTTCAATAAGGTAATCACAATCACACTTCTATGTATTTCCATGTAATCCAAAATAAAGCTTCGCATAACTCCGGCTCCCAAATATTCGAAGCTCTTACTCAGAGCTCCGGCTCCGGGAAAGGTCGGAGCGAACATCCGGCTCCGGCTCCGGCTCCAAGGCCGGAGCTGGAGCCGGAGCCGACTAATACTTATTACTCCTCATGATATCGCCACTCTTCCCTTCAAGACCAGATTCACCGCTCACAAATCTTTTCAAACTTCGTATAAGCAAAATTTAATTTTTTAGAATAATTAACGGAATTAAAACGCTAGAATTCAATATTTCAAGACTCTGGAGAGGAAATCTGATTGAATTGGTGAGAGATTTCGAATTACTTGGTAATGATTTAAATATTCCTCATTAAATGTTAGGACGTCAATGATTAAGGCATTTTTGTAGGCCAAATATTGGTATGATTCGTTATTCGCATGATGTATTTATCATAGTCGTTTTCCGTTTTACACTTTAAAAATCTATCCAGAATTGCTACTACTAAGCAAATATCTCGTTGTGTTTTCTTTTAAACAAGTTATATATACTTTAAGTTCTGGAGCCGGAGCCGGAGCTCGGCTGAAGCCCAGGCTCCGGGTCCGGCTCCGACATATTTGGAGCTCTTACTCAGAGCTCCGGTTCCGGCTCCGCTCCGAACCCGGAGCCGGAGCTGCGGAGCACTAATCCAAAATCAAATCACCTGCCGACGTCGACCTATAAGAAAACATAGGGCATGTATTTGGTAATCGCCAACAAAAGGCTGTAATAGTCTAACTATTATAAAATTATAGCCGATTTTGCTCTGTCTGATGGATCCTGGTCGCATTTCTCAACGAACGTCAACCAAAATTAGGCTACGAAAAGTTATGCCCAATACAAAGACCAAGTGTGAATATGGGATTTTTAGGGTCAATGGGTCACCCCTTAAAAAATAAAAAACATGACCCCTAGCAACGGATATTTTTTACTTTTGTTGACATTTTCTAAAAATCTTTTAGGAAATTGTTTGTACTTTTCCATCCTCCATGGTCCATCGCAACCCGCCTAGAAATCACAAATCATTATCAAGACGCCTTAGGATAGCAAATAGAAAACGCTACGACGAAAGAACCTGCAACAAAGTCTAGCATCACAATTCGCAAGGAATTGATTTCTGCGACCTGTCTTATTCAAGGCCGTATTTAGGATTGGATTTCAGGGGGGGCTCGAAAAATTGAACGCGTAGATTCCGCCGGGGGCTAAAGCCCTACTCGCCCATGCCTAAATACGGCCTTGGTCTTACTAACACCACACCTTTTAGGGTTTGGTAATCGCTTTGACTAAACCAAATATTTTTACTAATTCGATCCATGCGTAGAGCCAACCTCGCTAAGCGGCGGAGCCTTGTGCGCAAGTATAAGACACGAGCCGAAGGCGAGGTCGTTACTTGTAATATAGAATATTATGTCCATAAGGTAATAATAGTATAATTTGACTATGAGTTAATTCTGGTAAATGAGGTAAGGTTTGTGTACTTGGGTGAGTGCTGCTGTCTGCTGTCACTTTACTCCTGTTTATATTGAAATTAGGACCTAGGCCTATATATGTACTAAGTAGTTTTTATCCTGATTTTTATCTGCTTATTGGCCACCAAAGATGGAGAATATAAAGCGCACAATCGGCTTAATAGATGATCCAGGAGTCCACACTATTTTCCAATAAACATTGGCTCTGACGCATAAGTGAAAAGTTGGTGAAAATTGCCAATATGAAGTTCTAAAATATTCATTTGCAGTACGTCACTTACGTACATATGTAGTACCATACGGCGATAGTACATAGTCAGGGTTACATGTCAAAAGCACCCGGAAAAAAGAACCCGGTCAAAAGAACCCAGCGTCAAAAGAACCTGGTGAATAAGAACCTTGTACAAAAGAACCCGGTACGAAAGAACCCTCATGCTAAAGTATAGGACGTGGCAAATAAGAACCCGGTAAATAAGAACTCGAATGCTAAGACCCATACAAAATCTCTCATGGTAAGTCCCACGTTAAATCTCCCATGCTTAGACCCATATTAAATCTCTCATGCAGGGTTGGAAAAAATCATGATCTGTTTGAAAAGATCAAAAGATCCGATTTATTTGATATATATCCGATTTTTATGATCTTTTTGATCTTTTTGATTTTTTC
>JAQFZY010003167.1:0-10176 GCA_034696285.1 Hypogastrura burkilli | reverse complement strand
TACCTACTATTTATTTATTTAGCAAATAGAAAATTTGCCTGAGTTTCAAATTCAAGGCCAGATCCGAGACCAACATGTATTTGCATGGCTAGATTTGCCAGACTGGCTAACTCGCCCGCAATTTAAGATATTGTGCTATTTACAAGACTGGTATTTAATTCCGAAGATTAGCTAGGATAAGATCCAGCGATAGTTTTAACCGTAACATATAACCTCTGGCCTCCGACCTCCGAAATATTATAGCGTGTAAATAATGGAGTAAGGGAGTAAATAGAGCCCGGAGGAGCTCTTAAGGATGGATTGAGGAGCCAGCCCGCCGAACCCGATAAAAAATTGGAGACAATCATAAAGTAAACGGCGTAAGCTTATTAGTAACTCCAGCTAAGCCCCCTCCTCCCAGCCCCACCTCTCATTAATAATAATCAGAGCTCGGGCCCGATTTGAATCTCTCCGATCTTAATACCTCAATAACGAGCGGACAAGTCCTCGCCCATAACTCAGGCCGTCATCTCACAAAGGGCAGAATTGGAGAGGCCGGGAGAGAGCCAAGTGTATCAATCAAAGCTGCACAATAAGCTCCTTCTTTTTCCCAATAAATCAAAACTGAGGGGATGAAAAGGAGTCGGGATTGAGACGGCGGCGGAGGGAGAGCCCATTGTAGAATCCTTTATTAAGCCCAATATCTCACTCTGGCCCTGTCATAGTTCTCCAGCTCCGAGAGCTCGAACTCATTCTGGGCTTGGTCCACTTACGTCCCCAATAATGGGCGAAACTTTATTAGGTGTCATAAAATTACTAAACCTATTATGCCCTGGAATTTCAAATTAGGCTTCATTGGAACTTATAACGGTGGATAAGGTTACAGTTCATTCCATAGATTCACTCCGTTACTCAAGCTGGAGCTGGAGCTGTCTCTACTCTACTACTGTAAAAAAAAAAACATCAAATTAAATTCCTGAGCATTCAGCCTCAATATTCAGTTTAAATAATAATTCTAGCGGACGCTGGACTTATTTTTAAAAAAATATTTCGTACCATGAAAACGCCGGAAATTTCAAAAAACTTACATATTTGTAATAATATTTATATTAGATCCCAACGCAAATTCGCAAAATTGAAAATTGGCACATATGCATACCTATACCCTGCGTCTTTAGCATAAGCAATATCAATTTCTTGCGTTCGAATATTTTTATGATATTTTAAATGCCAATTTGTGAAGTTTATTTTTTATTTGCCAATTCCCATTCTGGCGTGACATTTTAGTGCTTTGCCAATCAGTATTTCGCCGATCCGGAATTCGCACAGGCTTCCTAGAACTTTATGAGCTTTTAAGCGGATAGCTCAATTTTTGGGTTCTGTATTCTTCATGCCGAAAAATTTATTTTTGCGAAAAAATATGCTTTCAGTTAAAATCTAACCTAAATTAGGCCAATCAAACAACACTGCCTAAAATAATAGACCTTGAATAATTTTGAATTATTCGCTAAAATGTAGTAAGTATAATTTTTCTGACAGAAAAAATTAGCCCATGTATATCAAATTGAGCCCATGCATGCCCGCGCCGGATCCCCTCACAGCTCATGAACGTCACTCCGAATCCAACTCAATTTCCATAATTAACCCCTAATGCTCCCTAATCTGGAAAGTTATGCAATTACATTTTTCAAGAAGGGGGAAGGCTGAGTCCTATCTATGTATTAGCATCTAGCCTTTCAGCCCAGCCGGGCTCATCTAATCATGGCTCGTGTAACTAAATCTGAATAGGTACATTATTTGAAATATAAACAAACAGAGAGAGGAGAGACGTTTGGGCTATTCGCCCTACATGGTCCCCTCATAATATGCCGTATGAAGCCAAGTTCCCGAAGAATGACTCCGAAGCCCAGAGCCTGCAGTATTATGCCTACTATAGGAAAGGCAAATAGGGCCAGGGCTCCAGCTCCGTTGGGACACGGACCAAAACTTTGTCGGGCCTCTGTATTTGGATATTGAAAAGTTTTTCCTTATTCCGGGATACTGTTACCCGGGCATTTCTATTCCCTTTCATAGAGTCCCGGCATATGCCCCATAAACTACATGAATATATTGAAGTGTCAAAGTGAGAGAGTGGTAAAAGTAAACAAAAGTATCGTCACGACTCTAATAAGTTCCTTTTCTTATGGGAAGCTGGGACCTTCTACAGCCAGCCCTGCTTCCCCCCCCAATCCCATATTTCCCCTCTTTGCCCAAATATTTCATTTAGCTCAAGTGTGACAGGAAGGGTTTTGATATGGGACCCTGGCCAAGGAAACCACTCTAAACTCTAATACCCGCTTACTGGCTGTCATATTTGTTAACACTAAGCAGCTCTTTATTGGCCATTGGAGCGGGTATCAATGTTGTTTTTGTACTCTCGAGAACATCCTTTATAATATGCACGTTGAAGTATCTGTTTGACCGTTTTATTCGTTCTGTAATTGGCCGGTAGCAGAAATGGGCGGAGTTAAGTAATACGAATCACACATAGATGGCGTAGGTGTGCGTAATATCTGCATGGTGTGTTTTTATGGCACACATAGATGGCGTAGGTGTACGTAATATCTAGATGGTGTGTTTTTACGTCACACACAGATGGCGTAGGTGTGCGTAATATCTGCAAGGTGAGTTTAAAATGTCACACTCACAGGTATGATTGAAATATCCAGAAAATGTAATTGTTAGTTATGAAATCCAATGTTAAGCACCTGGGCCGTGGTGTTACGCAACAGAAGTTCTGGTGCCGGGCCCGGTAGTATGCAATATGCCGGTGCCTGTGGTGTCTTAACCTGAATCCGCTCATATGGCAGTAAGCCGAAGTGCTGTTTTCTCCCTAGGGGGCGTACTTTGCCACAATTTGCATAATAAAATTGGCAAAGACCTCGTTCCGCAAATAACTCCTGAGATAGCCGTAGGGCACACTCTGAACAACGTCTCCCTCTGATCTCTGATCCATACAATAATTTATACATTGGAGCATTACAGATATTTACATATATGACGAATTACTACATCTGTAACAGCTCAGTCCCCGGATTTAAATAATATTGCAATTTCAAGGTTCATAAAAGGGCCTTCCGTGCCGGAGCCGGGCTCCAGAGGCTTTAAAGCCCAGCCAAATTCAAAAGGGAGTTCCAGCCTCCAGCCCAATTTGCATAATCTCCAGAGATTCTCCATGCATATAATATCCGCAGATCTCCTATTGCCTAATAACAACTTCATAACCCATTCATTCATTCATTCAATTTCCGAGATTTGAACACATGGAGCTACGGGACAACCCTACTTGACATTGTTCTTAGCTCGAGTTTCTCGTGCTGCTGCTGGCTGGTTGGGAGTCCCGGGGGACCCTTGGCCTGTTGAACCGAGCCTGGCGTGAGCCCTTCAACACCCCTTCATTAACACCCCGGACCCCCGACCCCTACCTCTGCCTGAGTTCTAATTAAAAACCAGTCGCCCTCCTCCTTTATTAATAACATAACGCTCCGGAGCCCTGAGTCCTCCTAGGTTCCCGTTGAGGGCAGGGCTGGGACAAAGCCAGAACCTCAGAGTCATTTCATGGATTAATTCTTCCCGTCCATTTGTGCCTACTAAGAAGCGTGAACTATTTCCAAGATCATACCTATTTGGAGTATGGACCTGTTACGGCTTCCTGGGAATTCGGGACACTTATACAAAGGGCTCTGTTCAATGGTTCAATTATAGTGGCTGATTTAAAATTAATCTCAAAATTCTTAGTATCTATTAATTTTTTTAATCGGTCCAGAGTACAGCGCGAATTTTAACACCTTGTATTTTTCCTGCAAGAAAATGACAAATTTTTCCGGAAAACTTCCTATATAATGCTTAGCGGATTAATTTAGCTTATTGTAGTCCAAACCTAACCTAACCTAAATTAATTGTAACAAGGGTAGCCTCCTACATTAATTATAGCAGTAGCCTGGCGTAAGCTAACTTAACCGACATTAATTTTACAGTTGCCTGGCTTAACCTAACATAACCTACATTAATTTTACAGTAGCCTGGCTTAAGCTAACCTAACCCACATTAATTTTACAGTAGCCTGGCATAAGCTAAGCTAACCTAACCTACATTAATTTTACAGTAGCCTGGCTTAAGCTAACTTAACTTAAGCTAACAGCAGTTAACTACCAGATCAGGGTATCACTATATGTATTATAACTAAATCTAAACTGTAGTTATACAATTTAACTATAAATATTTTTGCATTTTAAAGAAAATTCTAATGTATATTTTCCCCTGTACCTTTATCCTTAGTACTCGCTATAAGCTAATTACTATATTTGCCTATACGGATACAAAATATTTTAAATTTTAATAATAGCTTGAATTTGAATATAAATCATGATCCGTCCAATTTCAATCTATGAATCAGTCCAGATCTGACTAAAAGCCGTAACATATCCAAGTGCCCTAATGATGACGAGGCTTAATCCCGGCCTGTTCGACTAGACATGAACATGACATGACATTGAAATGTATAACATTGTTACCCCTTAAATATGCTCAGATCATACTTCAGCCCTGATTATACTTTTGGCTACCGGTCTTCAAAAGTTGTTCTCCATTGTTTCCGCTGCTCTCAGGCCCGTAAAAAGAGCTTGATTTCCATTGAGGGAGCGTAAGTGGCCCTGAATGAGTAGGCGTTTATTAACTCCAATATCGTTTTATTAGACGGATGGAGGGACTTTTTTTCCCATTCAATCTCCATTGACGAAGGAGTTATGGTTTATAGATCCGACCGAGCAGCAAGGGGAAAACGTGTAGATGCCTTTACAAGATTTTGACATGGGAAATTATCGATTTATTAGGCGTGACCCAGCTACGCGTACTACCTTAATCATTTTCCCTTGCTCATACCTTCACTTAATCAAGGCTACTGGTCTACAGTCTGCAGGGAGCGTAATTGACTTTTTTGCATATCAATATCATTATGTACCTATGTCTCTAAATTCCACAATTTCTGTCTCACGTCACTTTGAAGTTGTTCCGAAGGGATGAGAGATGGAACTCACGGCAGGTAAAGGCTAGCAGATACAAATACAGTAAAATGTATTTTTCACGAATAAAATCATTTTCTATATAAGAGTTTAATTTTTAATTATCTTTATGTGAAATATTCGAGCCCATTAACTCTACTATAAGAATTTCAATGATAATTCAAGCTCAATAATATTTATATGAGCAATACATTGAAAATTAGCAAGGTTGAAGTCAATAGTCAATTGTATTGAAAACACAAAGATGCTGTAGGTTCATCTAAGAATTACATTGAAAATGTAAACACAATTTCGTGTATGAATAGATTGAAAATTAAACCATAATTTTATATTTTAAAACTTCGCCTGTAGAGAATAATTTTGTAACTATTCATGGTAGAATTACATAGTAAATTCGGATATACTTTAGTATGAGAATTGCATTCCAAATGCCAACATCATTTTGTCTGAAAGTTGTATTGAAAATCCAAGCATAATCTCGTTTCAAAACCATAATTAAAATTTTAACCTAATTTTTTATGAGATTGACATTATAAATTCAGGCATAATTCAGGATCAGAATCTTTTAGAAGATTCAGACTACTCTGCATGCATATGAGAACTGCATTGCAAATTTAAGTATACTTCGGTATAAAATTGATTGCAAAGTCGAAGATAATTTGGTATCATAATTGCATTTAAAATTAAAACATAATCTTCCATCAGAAATGGACTGAAAATTCAAGCAGAGGAGAATGACTTGAAATTATGGGAATCGGAATGGCCAGAATATACCGGCCTCACTGCCATTGCATTGTAAGTACAGGCTAGACTCCCAATAGTAAATCCTCCCAATGTGAATCCAATCCGGGAGTCTATGAACTGATGATCTGAGAACCAACTGTAATCAGTCCCCATGTAATTGAGTAAGTCATGTACCCAATCCCATCCCATCCTCCACTTCGAGAATAACTACAATGCCTAGCCTGAGAAACATTTAAATGAGACAATTAAAAATCCCTCCCTATCTCTCTCTGCCATTGTGAGTTTGTAAGGCCACGACATTTTTGGGCTCCACCAAACCCTCATCATCTTAAATTCTGCATTGAGGAGTCGAGACTCCCATTCTGGTCCTGAAACAAAAGGGCTTAGAGCCTCAGAATGAGATTAATAAAAGGAGGACGAGTTGGAGTTTTTAATGCTCTGTCATCCCTCGGAAAGATTCCTTTCCTAATAATTGTTGTGCGTGATTACCAATTTGGGCTCGGATGTCAACCCAGGAGGAGAGGAAGTATTGTTCCCATTGACACCATCTGGCCCCAGCCAACCGGCCCAGCCGAGGTGTCTCAAAATCCCTCGGCCTGTTTTTATGGAAACGGAGTAAGAACTAAAAAGTGCCAGATTAGGACCATATCATGGTTCCTTCCCCGTAGCCATTGTTCCTCGGCTTTATGAGAAGGAATTCGGGCGTGTTAATTTCTCATTCAAGACGCTATAAGGGAACCACTCTGCCTTCCTTTCGTCTGCCTAATGCATGTAAAGAAATACTTTTAACTTTATTTATAACAATTGCGTGGGCCGGAGGAGTATTTGGCTTGCCAGCCTTGTTTTATTACAAATTTTGGAGAGTCTGTTCCTGGCTCGTAAAACAATTATTTTTATTGTCTATTATCGTTTAGAGCTGCAGGGAGAGGACTTACCTTTTGGGAATTAATCTGGCATCTGGCTAATGAAAATCCCATAGAGTCTCCGGGCCCCTTTTGTTCCCATAAATTATTCTTTCCCTCTTTGCGCAATGTCATCTTTCTTGGGGAAACAATAGGCTTCAGACACTAGACACTTATACAGTAAGGAGAGGGCCTAATATGTGGGACTAATTTTAGTTCTCTGAACCCCATAGCTCACTTCAGCCAGGGTTAGCCGGTCCGGCAAACGTCTCCTGTCTCCAGAGTGGCTGATACTGACATAAATAGGCTTGCATTTAATGAGAACCAAAAATATATGTAGATTCTAGCACAAGATAAAGTATGGAAACTTACAAATCTATATTTTATGTATGTCTCCAGATTGGCTGATACTGATATAAATAGGCTTGTATTTAATGAAACCTGAAAAATGTATGTAGATTCTAGCACAAGATAAACTATGGAAACTAACAAATCTATATTTTATGTATGTCTCCAGAGTGGCTAATACTGATATAAATAGACTTGTATTTAATGGAACCCAAAAATATAGGTTTTAGCACAATATAAAGTATGACGGTTAACAAATCTACCGGGTATGAAGTATGAATCCCATAAAAACCGACTAAAGCATTTGTTTACAACATTTAGTGTATGTATACTCATTTTCAAAGTTTTGAGCAGTAATAATAGTAAGTTTACATAAATAATTGGCAAGTGTGAAGTTGTAACCTATTCTACCCAATTCACGCTACATAGAAAGTGCCTAGCCTATCATTTGTCGATAAAAACCACCCCCATGAGAGATGTGTTTTCATCATTTTATGTCATTTGGTGATAAAACCTACCCATATGATCTGTGACCTTTATCAATTTTTACCCCTTAATGATAATAACCGCCCGTATAAAAAAATGGGTTTTTATCACTTTTTGTCACTTAGTGATAAAATCCACCCCTATGAAAAGTGTGCTTTTATCCCTTCTAAGCCTTTTGGAAACAGTTCAGATTTAATGTGGTAGAAAAAATCTGGAAAATTATAAGGATCATTTTCTAAGTGACCAAAAGTAGTGTTTGATCCATTCCATGTGACAAGCATCTACTGTCACTTAAGGCTGCACAAAATGACAAAGACAGTCCCAAAAGGCTAACCCTGGCCCCAATCTTGCTCCAGCTCTCTGGGCACCTACAATTGGGATTTATTGTTAATGAGCGGTGTAATATATTAGGAGGTCTGGCCGAGGCCCTAGTAAATATCCCTACTCCGCTCTGAATTAGAATGCAGGAAGGGAGGCTGGGAGCCGGAGCTGGGTCTCAGGTGAGTTATGATGTCATTAGGATTCATTACGGAGGGTGGGTTTTCTGGGAAGATGTATTATTTTGACAACTCTATGCCATTGGCTTGCTCGGACTCTCCGCTGCCCTGTACCCCGGCCCTTGTCCCCAGATACTAATCAATAGGCATAACTCTTTCCCCAGCGTCATTTCGACCAGTGCCTCCTCTGCTGGGCTGGACTCGGACTCCGTACATTTTTGGTCCCAAAAGGAGACAGGTGAGAGAATGTTAAGGGAACCCACGCCTTCTTTAGTCCCGGCCCTGATTAATGGGCCCTGTCAATAGGCAGACGCGTTAAGGGGACCTTAAGGGCCCACTTTTTGTCCACATTATTAATGTGGGGACCCGGGCCCGGCCCTTCTCCAAGGTATACCTATGACGGCCCCAGTCTTAATGCTTAATTTTTTGATAAGGAATTTTTGGAGCGGAGGCGCCGAAGTTTTTAAATGTTCCTTTCGTCTAGTGTCGTTCCGACTTAAATTATGACTAGAAGATGATGGAGATAGTCATCCCAGGATTCCCTGCCTTCTATCTATCTGTCCGCGCCTTTGTCAAGGGAATTAATGAAGGAAACGGGTTTGGGCCCTTTGGATGGGTCTGGTTCAGTTTTTTATTCAGGTGAGTGCCTGCCTCTCTCATATGATGAGTCAGAGATTGGGTTATGAAATTTTAACTTATGGCTTACATTACGGGGACCACATTTCTGTCTTTTTATTTATGAGAGTGAGCCGGGAAGGCACTCTCATCAACCTATCCCGCTTCTAAATTATGGCTGGGAACTTATCTCATTTTTGAAACTTTAAAACTTAAAAGGAATTAATAATGATGATTATCTTTGGAGCAAAGAGCAGGTGAAGACATGACCACAATAGACCGGGCTCTGGTTCTGTAATATGGAGAACTTTATAACCTCCAACCTTAATGCATACAGGACTATCATACCGTACCGTAGTGTGCCCAAAACGGCACTGGTTTGCATATACCGTGCTCAAACTCAAGTTCCGGATTCCTTTGGTCACAATAGTCAACCAAGCCGCTTACCAGCTTCAAACCCACAAGATTCCCGGCTCCAAATTCGTGGGCGGAAGTAGCACAGGAAGTATGTGCTCAGTCTTCAGTAGTTCAGACCTTTCGAAATCTAAGGTGTCACTTCTTGCTGGCTACAGGCTAGAGTCTAGCGCTAAACCAAAGTTTCGTGCATATTCTGGATTTGAGCAAATTAACTCCAAATAAAGTCCGAAATATTTACCTTAATTCTTAACAATGCCTACTTCCGGCAGCGGCATATTCAGAAAGAACTATGATATTATGTTCCATGGCCTACACTCTTGAAAAGAGCATGACAGGGAACATTTATGATATGACATAATCAGTGGAATAAGGGCACTCGAAGCTTGAGTAGAGGGGGAAGTGACAGGCTGTTAACAAAAGAGGGCGAGGCGGGTGGCGGAAGCGCCTTGCTTTCCTTTATTATTATTACGGGAGCCAGCGCAAGTTAGCGGAGGTTAAGCGCCTGTACCCGGCTCCTTATGGGGGATGAGCTATGGAGCCAAAAGAGACTTCCGTATTTCTGACATCATTTGACAAACATTTTGGAGGAAAGTTTCCGGATCCGGCTGAGTCTCGGTCTAGAGCAGTACAGGGTACAGGGGAGGAAAGGGGGAAGGGAGATGAATGGATGATGACATAAATCAATCTTTGAGTCTCGAGGGGGGCTGGGCTCGGATTTGGGATCTTCATGCATTATGGGCTGGGACTGGGAACTATGTTGTATGTAGAGTATAGGTCCTAAAGTAGAGGACTTTCTCTTCCCGGAGCCCCATTTCTCATTTTTATTGTCTTGCTCGGGAGTCCGGGCCCCGGGAAATAACTCACCACTCACCATTACCCGGCATAATCATAATTAAGCCGGCGGAAATCCAGGGAAATCTCTCATCAAGATTAATTCTCTGCCAGGCTCAGCCCAAGAGTTCCCTGCGCAGGCTGGAGACAGTATGCCGTGTGGAGTTAGAATATGGGGAGAACGGTATAATACCATGTATAAGCTGCGCTCCAAATCTTAATGGTTATCTCTCTGATCTGTGAGTTACGGACTTAAGGGAACCACCGCACTGCCAACTCTGAACAGGCCTAAATAAG
>JAQFZY010003166.1:0-10176 GCA_034696285.1 Hypogastrura burkilli | reverse complement strand
GTTTTTCGGTGCTCCACATTTTCGGAGATCTAGGGGAAAAATTCGGGGAATGTAAGTTAGGTCTATTTAGTTTTTTCATCGGGGATTTTCGGATTTAACTTCGGTACTCTTAAATGATAGCCATTATTATTTTAAACGGTAGACTAATTAATCGGTATAATATAGCGCTGTCGCGCTTCCAAATTTCAATTTTTTGTTGATTTGCGCTGATTTGGGTGGTGCCGCCATGGAGGGTAAAGCGCTAATTCTGAACAGTAATTATTTTAAACGGTATTACTAATTAATTGTCATAATATAGCGCTGTCGCGCTACCAAATTTTTATTGATTTGCGCTGATTTGAGTGGGGCCGCCATGGGATTTAAAGCGCTAATTCTCAACAGTTACTATTTTAAACGGTACGAGTAATTAATTGGCATAATATAGCGCTGTTGGACTTCTAAAATTACGTTTTAAGTGATTTGCGCTGATTTGGGTGGGGGCCGCCATGAGGGTAATCGCTGATAAATTATATTATACTCTACATTGCTGCTGTAATTAAGTGATACTATTTCACGCATTTTTGTATTCAAAATTCGAATTACAGTATATTACTGTTGGTTAACTGAGTTCCACTAATTATATAATTGTGGTGCCAAAAATATGCCCAGTCTGGACGACTGTGTTGAGTATAGCCATCATTTTCTTTATATCTATAGCATACAGTTTATGAAAATCTTCAAAAAATCATATCTCCGAGTCCGGACCTAGGTACGCTTAGTGGTTTTTTTGGCTGTGTAAATGGAAACTGAGATTATATTTTGGTGCTACTGGTTAAGCGTACAGAGGTCCGGACTCTCAAAAAAAAAATGCTAAAATTTCAAAAATTATCATTAGCGGGACCAAAATTTTGAAAATTTTCACCCGAAAAAAATGTGACAATTTGTTTCAAGGCGGAAGAAAATTTTTGATATATATGAAATTTTGATATGATGTGTGATTCATCTGGAATAAATTGATGCTAGTTTAGGCATTTCGGCGGTTTCCGGCAAAGCCGGAAAGTTTAGGCGGATAAAATCAGCGCTGTATTTTTTTATGCTATGAGTGTGAGTTTTTGTGAAATTTTCAAGCACATCGGTGATATGGTGCGGTCTGACTTACAACATTTGATAAAAACAAGCCCTGATTTTAAGTTAGGTTCGGTTCGGAATATTTTGGAATCTTTCCGGAAACACTGATTTTAAGTTAGGTTAGGTTCGGAAACTTTCCGGCAACACTGATTTTAAGTTAGGTTAGGTACGGAAACTTTCCGGGAACACAGATTTTAAGTTAGATTAGGTTCGGAAACTTTCCGGAAACACTGATTTAAAGTTAGGTTAGGTTCGGAAACTTTCCGGAAACATTGATTTTAAGTTAGATTAGGATCAGAAACTTTCGGAAACTTTCTGTAAACATTGATATTAAGTTAGGTTAGGCTCGGAAACTTTCGGAAACTTTTAGGAAATATTGATTTTATGTTAGGTTTGATTCAGAAACTTTTCGGAAATATTGACTAAGTTAGGTTAGGTTGTGAAACTTTCGGAAACTTTTCGGAAATATTGATTTTAAGTTAGGTTAGGTTCGGAAACTTTCCGGAAACATTGATTTTAAGCTAGGTTAGGTTCGGAAACAGTCAGGAGAAAAACTGATTTTAAGTTAGGTTAGGTTCGTAGACTTCCCGGAAATATTGATTTTAAGTTTGGTTAGGTTCGGAAACTTTCCAAAAATATTGATTTTAAGTTAGGTTAGGTACAGAAACTTTCCGGGAACACAGATTTTAAGTTAGATTAGGTTCGGAAACTTTCGGAAACTTTCCAGAAATATTGATATTAAGTTAGATTAGGTTCGGAAACTTTAAAAAATCTTTCCGAAATCTTCCGGAAACATTGATTTTAAGTTGGGTTAGGTTCGTAGACTTCCCGGAAACATTGATTTAAGTTAGGTCAGGTTCGGAAACTTTCCAGAAACAATGATTTTAAGTAAGGTTAGGTTCGAAAACTTTCCAGAAACATTGATTTTAAGTTAGGTTAGGTTCAGAAACTGTCGGAAACTTTCCGGAAACATTGATTTTAAGTTAGGTTAGGTTCAGAAAATGTCGGAAACTTTCCGGAAACTTTGATTTTAAGTTAGGTTCGGTTCGGAAACTTTCGGACACTCCGGAAACATTGATTTTAAGTTAGGTTAGGTTCGGAAACTTTCCGGAAACATTGAGTTAAAGTTTGGTTAGGTTCGGAAACTTTCGTAAACTTTCCTGAAACATTGATTTTTAGTTAGATTAGAAACGGAAACTTTAAAAATCTATCTGAAATCTTCGGGAAACACTGATTTTATGTTGGGTTAGGTTCGTAGACCTAATTCTGAACAGTTACTATTTTAAACGGTAATACTTATTAATTAGCATAATATAGCGCTGTCGCACTTCCAAAGTTCAAATTTTCAGTGATTTGCGCTGATTTGGGTGGGGGCCGCCATGGTGGGTACAGCGCTAATTCCGAACAATTATTATTTTAAACGGTACGAGTAATTAACTGGCATATCATAGCGCTGTTGCGCTTCTAAAACTACGCTTTTAGTGATTTGCGCTGATTTGGGTGGGGGCCGCCATGGGGGTAATCGCGATAAATAATATTATGCTCTAAATTGCTGCTGTAATTAAGTGATACTATTTCACGCATTTTTGTATTCAAAATTCGAATTACAGTATATTACTGTTGGTTAACTGAGTTCCACTAATTATATAATTGTGGTGCCAAAAATATGCCCAGTCTGGACCACTGTACGCTTAGCGGTTTTTTTCGCTGTGTAAATGGAAACTGAGATTATATTTTGGTGCTACTGGTTAAGCGTACAGAGGTCCGGACTCTCAGAAAAAAAATGCTAACATTTCAAAAATTATCATTAGCTGGACCAAAATTTTGAAAATTTTCACCCGAAAAAAATGTGACAATTTGTTTCAAGTCGGAAGAAAATTTTTGAGTTATATGGAATTTTGATATGATGTTTGGTTCATCTAGAATAAATTGATGCTAGTTTAGACGTTTCGGCGGTTTCCGGCGATTTCCGGCGAAGCCGGAAAATGTAGGCGGATAACATCAGCGCTGTATTTTCTTATGCTATGAGTGTGATTTTTGGTGAAATTTTCGAGCAAATCGGTGATATGGTGCGGTCTGACTTACAACATTTGATAAAAACAAGCCCATTTGTTTTACCGTTGTGATTTGTTTTACTGTAGTTATTCGTTTTATGGTAGCGATTCATTTTATGGTAGTGATTCGTTTGACGGTAGTGATTCGTTTGACGGTAGAGAGTCGTCGATTCGTGTGGCACGTAGGGCGACACGCACGAGGTCGTCAGAGCACTTGCTTTCATTACATTTAGAATATTAAATCGTACATTAGTATCTAATACAAAAAGGCTTACCTACCAGAACCCACTAAATATTATCGTCTAAGGATCTATTTTTCACATTGTGTCCCTATTATATTTCTGCCTCTGTTGTTGCCCAGAAAAGGTATTGCAGTATTTGTTGTCATTAATAATTCTAGCTGAGGTACGATATAGTCGATAGAAGAGTACACACACAAAGTAAAGGGCAGTTTAATTTGTAAAGAGTACGTATTCTGTATTAAAGGGGATTGGAGAAAATGAACCTTATGTCATTCGGTAAATTTTAATGACAGTCCTAATGCCTATTCAGTGTCATCCTTCATGAGTATTTATTAGCTAAATGAAATCCTACAAACATTAGTCTTTGCCAGACCTTCGCCCATATCCTTTCTGAGCAGTAGGAGCAAGCCCCTATAAACATGAAGTCTAGAATTTGGGCCAAGTACTCCTACCACGGTATAGGAAGGTCTGGTATTGGATCTTATATAGCAGTGCCCACCTATATCTTGTAGTCAGATTTCATCACAGTACACTTTAAGATGCGTAGATGGCAAGGCGATCAGTTTCAGTACATTCTCAAACTTGTTGGAGGGAAAACTATCGCAACATGCTCTCAAGCCATGTGCCTGCAATACGAGTACGTACAAGTAATACAAAATAAAAGTCCTTACACGGACTTAGTTATAATAAGAAATACTAACTTACAATAAATTATTGTCGCAACGTTTTTAGAATGTTTTGATCATATATAAAACAGTCAGGTAATGAAATAATTGAATGTTTAGTTGAGACCGGTGACAAGAGCCATATCCAATATTTCCCTTCATGCGGTTTGACTTTATACCGTGTAAGACGCTGTGTATAGTTAGGATTTTGCTAAGCGTGATATGAGTTTCTATATAAATATGTATGGTAGGGAACAAGAAAATGTTTCATTATTTTTTACTATAAGTTAGGCCTAAAGTGGCGATTTATCTAATCATGCCCTAGTAAAGAGCAACTGGTGAACTATAGTACGGGTCACTACTTGGCCAGGCGAGAGTGCAAGTCAGCCCCGAAGAAAGTGGCGAAGGTGGAGAAAGCTCTCACCCGCTCTCCACAGTCCTGGTCCACTGTGCAGCTGAAGAACTGACCTCGCCTCAGCATGCGCGTGTCGAATTAAAGTTTATAAAGTAAGTATTACGGTAAAAGCAAAATAAAGGTCGCTACAGTACAAGTTCCTTCTAGAAACTCATCTGAATATCGTATTGTCTAAGATTTGTCAAAAACCATGGAATAAAGACGAATTTGTGACTATGACCTATAGGTGACCTTTGACCCTACCCAACAACCCCGATGAAGAATTACCCGCCCCTTGGACTATTCTAAACTTAGGTGTCCATTTGCTGCAGAAATCACAGGTCTCCCAGAAACAGCCGGTTTGGGAAACAATTGCGTATTTGGAGAAAGTTGTTACCCTTTGAAGTCGAAGGACTGCGTGGGCGCCATATTGTTTTTAAAACAGGTATAACAACGTTTTTAACACAGTTCAGACTCTATCGTTACAAAACATAAGCAGTTTTGTTTTGATCCGACTGTGTAAGAGATTGTAATCACCAATATTGTGGTTGACTTTCAACGAGGTCAAAACTTTCACTATATTGAAAAAAGAAAAATCCGTTCAAAAGAGCCATCAGGTTATTAAATTCTAAATTTCATGATCGAATGCAACTGACCATACATTTGTTGAGACTAAACTACCAAAAGCCTTAACGGACTCATGCTTATGTTGCACAAAATTTCGAATGAATGTTTGAAATCTGGACGAGCTGTTATGGACCCTTCTTACTTGTTACCCTTTGAAATTGGACACAGATGGGTTTAGACATAGGGCATTTGTGTTTTCTGATAGAATGGCTACGAAATAATAATACTTTGAATAGCAGCTAGTTCTCACCAGTTAGACAGTCCTTGTCTAAATTTAGTCTTATTTCCTCTTTCTGTCACATGCTTTAAAGCTCCGAGTTAATATTGTAATATATAATCCGCTGACTCCAATCTTTGTTACTAGACCTCATTTTAGAATAACTAAATCGGACTTGAGCCCGGATCTTATTATGTATAGCCTTTCGTCTCGTTTTAAATCCTTGATTGTGTATCGCCCGATATAGTACATAACCTGATTTCTCTTATATTGTGTTTGTTGTGCCTTGTATGAGCCTTGAGTCTCACCTGTATTTAGCACATCCTGGAACTCAGGTGCGCTAAGCAAAAGGTATAAGTACTGAAGCCTTATGCTCCTCTCTATCTCATTCCTACCGTTACTCTCTGCATGTCAACATTTACTTCTGCTTAATAAAGCCAAGATTTTCTAACAGTGGTAGCAGAGCGTGGTTCAGTGTTCTATCTATTGGGCTACTATTGTCCTGAAGTAACTCAGTTACAAGAACTTCCGTAGGTATTACACTATCCTCACTATGGCCACTAAGAAGAAGCTTAGTATTTCTCATGTCGTCAAGTTAGACGATGAGAATTTTGAGCAGTGGAGGCTCCAAATAACGTTGATACTTAAGGCAGCAACGTTATTTGATTTAGTGTGTGGCAAGACAGCACGTCCAGCCACTGCAACGGTGGATTGGGACCAGCAGGACATAGAAGCGCAAGCCATCATCGTGCCAACGCTGACAGCGGCCCAGACGAATCACATTTACTCCTGCGCTACGTCTCATGATGTCATGATATCTTTAAGAAGCTGAAGAGCATTCATTCCGATGCCAGCTCTCTCAATAAACAGGATACCTTGACATCCTTCTTCAACTTCAAGATCAAGCCGGAGCAGTCGCTGACTACCGCCTTTTCAGAAGTTGAGAAGCTTGCAAGTACCCTCAACGAGATAGGAGTCACCATTGATGATACTACAACAGTGACTAAGATTGTATCTGCTCTTCCTGAGGACCTAAACGCATTCAAGAAGGCCTGGGACTCTGTGCCGTCGGATTCCCAGACTATGCCGATGCTGTTGTCCCGCGTGAAGAAAGAAGAGCTGGAGTGGAAAGTGGCAGCCAGCAGTAAGAAGAAAGAGCCTTCTACAACAAAGGGTGCCTACTTTACGAGCTCCCTGGATCCAGCCCAGAAAGAAGCTCGAAAGACTAAGGTAGCAGATCTTAAGAAGCGGACCAAGTGCAATATTTTCAAAAAGAAAGGACACTGGGCCAGAGAGTGTCCAGACAACAAGAAGACTCGAGAGGAGCAGATTCAAGGTGCCAGAGACCAGAAGAACGCATTTATGATGAGTAAGGCCATTCCAGAAAGCGGCAGCGGAGAGCCGTGGTTCAGCACATCCGGGGCCAGCCAGCACGTCAGTGTAGTTCGAGGTTGGTTTACTCGAACTATAAGTTATAAGTTTCGAAAATTCGAAGTTCCCCAGCCAATCTACCTTACTGACAAGCGGGCCACATATGCGGAGGGCTACAGTGACATAGAAGTCACCGCGTTGATCGGAGCAGAGTGGGAAGAGTGCGTAATTAGTAATGATATTTACATCCCTGGAGCAGCGAACCTGTTCTCCGAGAGTACAGTGCCTAAGAAAGGCTACACTATTGTTCGTGATGCGAATAAGACGAAGTTCTTCAAGGACGGGGAACTTTTACCTTCAGTGCGCTTCAAGGACAACATGTACGTGATGAACTTCCGGATGCAGAGTTCTACACCACAAGCCCTCTCAGCTCGTTCTACAAATGCTGCACTGGCACGAACGATGTGCACACATCAACATGGACTATATTGCATCTAGCGTTAAGAAGGATGCAGTGACCGGGATTCAACTCGCAAGCTAAACTTCCAGGCCGATGTGAAGACTGTGAGGTAGGAAAGCAAGCCAGCAAACCGTCATATGCCGTACAGAGAAACCCCGACACCAAACCTGGAGAGAAGGCCCATGCTGACCTCACTGGAAAGATGCCAATTCCATCCATCAGAGGTAACTCGTACTTCCTCCTGGTC
Source organism: Hypogastrura burkilli (assembly GCA_034696285.1). Classification (NCBI taxonomy): domain Eukaryota; kingdom Metazoa; phylum Arthropoda; class Collembola; order Poduromorpha; family Hypogastruridae; genus Hypogastrura; species Hypogastrura burkilli. Next base: position 2,792 of record JAQFZY010003166.1, on the reverse strand, counting down.
AAGGATCACGCTACTGGGTTCAGAGTTGTTTACTTCCTCAAGAAGAAGTCAGAAGCCCCAGCATGTCTTAAAAGTTACATCACGTTTATGGAGAAGCAGACCTGAAACGCATTCAAGTGCCTCAGAACGGATAATGTGACGGAGTTTATTAACAAGGACCTGGAGGACTACCTAGCTGAGAGAGGGATCAACCATGAGACTTCCGCCCCATACTGCCCCCAATCCAATGGTCGTATTGAGAGGGAGATTCGGACAATCAAGGACTCAGCCAGAACGATGATGGCCAAGTTCGGGACACCAAAATTTCTTTGGGGAGAAGCCGTTGCCGCAGCCGTCTACATCCATAAACGGCTCCTGGACAAGCAAAGCCCAGACGTCACTGCGTACGAGAGGATCTTCAACCGAAAGCCGAACCTGTCTCATCTGAGAGTCTTTAGGTGCCCAGCCGTTACCCACATCCCAAGCTAAAAGAGGACCGCGTGGGCTCTGAAGGGAAGAGAAGCTATATTCGTGGGATATCCAGGGGACTCTAAGAAATATAGACTATATGTTGCCGGATCAAGAGACATAATTGAAGCAAGAAACCCCGGAACTCCAGATTGACTGAGCTGATCCAAAGCCGCCTCTCGCTCGTGCTCTTCCTCCTCCTCAAGATGACGATGCTGGAGAAGATCGAATTCATATCCATGAAGAAGAATTCTCAAAGGACGAAGGAGAATCCTCAGCCAATAAAGACGAGCTCACTGACGAAAAGGACGAGCCATCAACTGACGGAGAAGAGCCATCACACGATGAGGACGAGCCATCAACCGACGGAGAAGAGCCATCACAGGTTGGAGACGAACCATCAAACGCTGGAGAAGATCCATCACACACTGAAGAAGACCCATCAAACGATGGAAAGAATAGCAATAGGTATAAGTACTGGAGCCTTATGCTCCTCTCTATCTCATTCCTACCGTTACTCTCTGCATGTCAACATTTACTTCTTCTTAATAAAGCCAAGATTTTCTAACACTTAAGGTGAGCGCAGGGCAGCGATCACGCGTCGAACGAGCAAAAATGCGTCTTGATATTCAAATTTGTATATGTGAAAGAAGGAAGCAGTTTTGATGGTGACATTCGGACACACGGACGGACAAAACGAATGCATGTCTTTACTACGTTAATATGTAATAACTAATAAACTCATTGATAACAAACAATGCAATTACCAGCCCGATTCGTATACGTTAATAGTAGGATAGTGGAGTGCAAACTAGAGTAACAAGGACTGAAACTCTCCCGTTCTCCCTCTGGTGCGAGAGTTTCTGGCTGTGACGGAATCTCACTATACTCTTTACATATGTAGATGATTCTATACCAGACCTTCCTATACGGTTCTCCTACAGGACTGCCCGCATCCTCCTCGGAATAATCTACTTCTTTTTTGGACCGATGATACTGGATCGTCGCCTTCGTTCAAATACTTTGTACGCTCCTCATTGCAGGAGCCTATTTTGTCCGCCTTCGGGCTCGAGGAATGGATTTGGAAAGCATTCACGACATTGTGCATTCCCTCTTTGCGGGAGCCCTAATGTTCTACGCATTTTGCTCGTCAAATTCAATATGGCAGCTCAATGAGCTGTTGGCCAGGATTGGTGGGAGCGTTGCCTTCTAAGAAGGCTTTCAAGGCACTGTTGCGTTGGTGGAAATAATTGTAAAATCTGGAACCCTTGATATGAATAGTTTAATTTTTAAAATAATAATAATAATAATAAAAAATTGTTTGGGAACATATCGAAATATATAATCTTATATATAAAACTCGAAGGGTCTTGCTTGGATGATTAATTGGTTGTATGGTTGGTTGCGTGAATATATGCAAACTGTTTGGGCACTACTGGAACCGTAGTATACGTGTGTTGTTAGGACAAAATTAGAATTCACTCTACATGCATATATGTACATATAATTAAATCCACAGAAAGGAATTGAAGGGCACTCTATAATTTACACTCCGAGATCACCCTAATAAAGAACTGCAATTATGAGCGTCACGTCGCTATTCCATCACTAGGGTTCACTTTTAATACACAGAATGTCTAGCTGGAGTCACACTAAACTGCATATATGATCATATGTACGGAAATGCGTAATTTAAATAGTTATTTTTGGTTAAAATAAATAAACGTAAGGCTATTAGTTGACGGGTGGTGGTAAATTTTAGTGTGACTATGCAAATTTAAACTTCAAAAAGCTTTTATTGTAAGGTCGGTTTTATTCAAAAGTCAATTCGGCTGGGCTGCGGCCTTAGAAAATTGACAGATAACTCAGATGGAAGAGCAGGATACAGGTACCTAACTAATTAATTATAAACTGTACCTGTACTTAATTAGCAATTGTACCCATTTTTTTCTTAGACTAGCCAACAAGAACCCTCGTTAACACGGAAACCAACTACTTTTTCTGTCCATTTCTAGCACACAGCAAATCTTAGTTCAATTCTTTAATTTAAATAGCACGTGTGTCCAAGGGAAATTGAATATACTAAGGTACGGCCAATCCAGAGATTTTAACGATAGACGGAGCTTAGCAAGGATGAAACGTTATCACGCGGACGGTTCTCTCTTATCTCCCAATACACACTACTACTGGCTGCTCTTTTCGGCTTGTGTTTAATCATTATTTCAGACTTTCTTTCTAATCTACGATTCTAAAAGTGGGGCTAGGCTCTATTGGTCAAACAGATGTATTTTTACATATTGTTTCCGCATAGAAGTCGTATTTTAAAATTATATTATCAATATTCT
>JAQFZY010003165.1:0-10176 GCA_034696285.1 Hypogastrura burkilli | reverse complement strand
TACGAGCCGCATACGCTCATCACAATCGTAATTTGTGCAGTAAGACCTGTATTTATTCGCCCATGGCCCAAAGCAAAGGCGTCAGGGTGTGTCTCGGTCATTTCTCATTCTGGAGGCTGTATGGTCCTCTGATGCTCTGCTGATGATATTTGTACTAGGAGCCCTGTTGTAGATAGATTAGGGGAATTAGAATTGACAACATCTGTGTTCAGTCCTTCATTAGCATTGTAGTGGAGGAGGAGTGCTCAGCTCAGGTTCCGGTTACAGTTACATGAGTCCGTTTATCCATTAAATGAGCTGTCAGTTCCTATTACTACTCTCTATGAGGGGAATTAATTGTCACAAGCCCATGTTATTCACCAGTCGCCATTTCTTAAAATAATACTTAAAATACATAAAAATAACTCCCTAGCAGATTCTTGTATTAATTACGTAGGTTGTGACTTGTAATTTTTCCCTGAATATACTAACGCCAAATAATAAGCAACACTAACTTTGGACCACAGTTTCCATTTCCATTCTATCTGAACAAGAGCTTTGGATAGTTTCGAATGAATTCTTTCAATACTTAATTCAAAGGTCCAGTAGCTTTCTACCATACCGGACTGGCTACTAATCGATTTTCACAGGAGGCTTCTTAGGATTGATTATGAATGATTTGTTCAGCAAGGGTCGATGACCCATTAGTGACTCCGATTGACCCCAAAGGGTCACACGAGGTAATGTCGACAATAACAAGGGTACTTGGGGTCAAGTTGGCTACGGCTAATTTTTGGATGCTCCCACATTTATCGAGCCTGATGATATAAACTAATTTTTGCTAGTGTCACCACTCATGCCCGAACTGTTGTTTTTTGTGAAAAAAAATAAGCTTATTCTGCCTTATTTGTGTGTTTCGTACAAAACAATCATAGAAAGACAAAGTTGCTCCTAAGATAAATAGTTTCTCCAATATTATTAGTCATACGCGTGACTCGTGCTGTCGTGCTGCACACGTGTGCTAGTATGTGCACTGAAGCTGAAGCCCTGTTCCAGTTTCCTTTCCAGTGCACTAAAATACGATGGTCGTCTGCATTCTGAACAGTACTTAATAACTTTTACGCCATAACCATTATGCAATGTAATAAATTCATGACTTCATGCGGCTGCACGGGCTAGGCTATGGCTAGGGACCTCAGAAACGGACCAACGAGGGGGGAATTTAAAAGCGCGTGGAATGAAATAATAACAATAAAAGGGTTCAGCCTCCATCTCAAGATTTGACTTATTTCCTATAGTACAGAATTATGTAGAATTTAGTATGATTTGATGCAGGATTTCAGGTTTCGGTATAAGCAACCCCTTGCAAACTCCGTCCCCTTCTGTTTTGAATTATTCATCTCCGCATCCAGAAAGTTACATTATATGCTGCAGCGGGTGAATATGGAATGAATTAAGATTGGGGGTCCCATTGTTTCCAGCATTGTTGTTTACTGCAGTCTCTATTATGCCTCCTAATCCTAAGTAATCCGGATTAGTGAAAATAATTATGCATTTGAGTCATGTCTCAGCATTTTGAGTGTGCAGGTTGAGGCACCTCCGTCAGTACAATATAGCATCAAAAGAACACAGAATACTAGCTTTACAGAAACTGTTTTTTGTTGCTCACAAAATTAATAATATGTTAATCAGTTGATACTTAAGACTAGGTTTAGGATAGGTTTGGTTAGATTTTTGAAGTTTAGGTTAGGTCTGTTCCGCAGCCATAAAAATCAATTTTTCTGAGTGGATTCAGATTAGTATTTTTGCCAAAAGTCATAATTTCTTCAGCATCGTTAAATCCGAGCCGTTCTTAAGTACATAGCCATGTTATGCTTATTCACGGGTGGGTGTGGGCAGTACTTGGAAGTTCAGCAGTACATGGGAAAAGTACGTGGATTCCAGATCCCAAATCCGAGGCCCTTTAATCCATCTGGTTTGCCTTGAAAGAACAGGAGGATTTGCATAAGTTGAGGCTAGGAGGACGAGTTAGTGTCGTTGAATTGGTGAAGGAAGTTGATCTCGTCCATCAGGCAGGCACATATAAAGCCTCCTTGTGTTTTGTCTTGGTTGAAGATCAACTCCAGCTCATCTCCAATTATTCCCATTCTTCTTCTTATTATGTTTTTATGGAAAGGAATTCTGGGCTGATTTATGGGGCTCGGGTCCCCACTAATAGGCAAGAACAAGGTCCCCACTCTCCTGGCTTATGGGAAAATAACCCTGCCCAAAATGGGACTTGGGTAAATAATAGGCTTTCTGGGCTCCTAATTAATACCCATTGTCCTGCTGTGCCAGGAATTTTGAGTATGTAGTAGGGAAGGGCATGGCAAATTGCAGTATAGTGCACTGTGCGAAAACAAGGCTGTGGATTGGCGTCTATAAACGTTGTATATTGGATTATATTGCCAAAATGCACCCCGCCTCTAAGTGTACACTTACAATAAGTTAGGCACGATCTGCTGCGTACAAGTCCAAGGTAGTTTCCTGTTTTTCCAATTTTTGGAAAACTAACTTTACATTTAACGTAACAATACAACAATACGCATTAAAGCAGAAATCCGGTATCCCGTATATAGCTGTCGCAGAGTGTTTAGGAAATTGGCTCAGTGTACATGCACATACTGACAGATCAATTTGGGAAGTCTAGAATTTATATGGAAACCAATATTTAGTTGTTTGCCCTGGTAAACGTTGGCTATATAGATCGAATTTTTGGGCTCTTGCCAGTGATGGAATTTAACTTACAATGAGATTCGTAAAAAAAGACTTTAAAATCGAAAATAATATATGTCAGAAATAAGAGGAGTAAGCGTAATTAATTTTGATTTTTCCGTTTTTTCTACTCCATGCTTTACAAAAAATATTCCGCGATTGAAAAAATGAACATAAATCGTTGCTCCAGAGCCGGATTCCGCGTTTTCCTAATTTAGAAGTACCGGTTGATTTGATTGAATATTTTTCTTACACGATTCCTTGTTTATTTACCATTACCACCATGTGCGGGTGTTGAAAGGATTTAATTTATTTTAAATATTTAGCTGGAATAATCAAATCATCTGGAAATCAGGGCTACGTTCTTAGAGACAGGAAATTTGAATTTGTGAGCAGAAGGGGGTCCTAATGAGACCAGACACCTCCTGCCCTTCTTTGTCCAGCTAATGCTAATCCAAGCGGACTTACTATTCGCCTGACCAAGATAAGGAGGGAAATGAAGTGTGAGTGAGTACTCCCTTTGATGGGAATTGGTGACTTTACGATGGGAATAACGACCTTTAGGAAGCCATTCCAAACGTAATGTTGGTGCCTACTACTGATTCCCTGTTTTTTCAATTCAGCGTTTCAGTATTACTATTACTATTACTTATTGGGGCTCTGATTAGGCAATTCACTTGGGCCTATCTTAATAGGTCCAATAAATCCGGAATGAATGGGAGGGATATCAGGAATAGTGTGGGAACGGGGATAGGACTGATCATGGGGCGGAGAAGGTAATGGGGGAGATCTTATTCTAATTTTATTGCTCTGGATTGGCAGAGTGTCAAAGGGCATGGGGATCCAGAATAACAAGTTTAAGTGTCCTTTGGGTCCAGGAATGGATGTGGGAGGCCTGAAGGATGGGCTGTGGCCTGAACTTCCTGACAAGGCCTATTCTTCTCATAATCGCACAATAAAACTCCAATTCCCTTCCACGTAATTTAGATGAGGGGGTCCGATTACGACTAGTTGGAATTTGGAATACAAGATTCGAGCATCTAATAATGATTAGACTAATCCCTTGGGCTCCTTTCCATTTCCTTATGCAGTCCTGCATGTGTACGGCTCAGGCCCAATTCGGCAGTGTGGCTCAAAATGTGGATTAGGCATTTTTAATCCATCCTCAATTCGGTTTACACATGAGCAGGCTTCATCGCACAACAAGCTGGAATAGTTTTTGCATTTTAACGAAGCGAAAATCTATTGAACGATTCAAAGAAAATACATATTTTGTTCATCTCAAAGAGGATTTGAGAAACAGTGCACGTCATGTACCGATCCCTAGGATTCCTGAACAGCAAGAATTGAATGTCAAATGTCAATTATTAGTATGTGTTTGTGTGGGTGTTGTCACATTCTTCGCATGACTGATTGACTGCTATGTAGACATTTGAGTGTGCATGCTTGGCTTATGCACAATAGACATATGTAATATGTACCTATGTATATTGTTTTCTCCTTGTTTTTTACCGATAAATAAACAAACGTTGGGACGACGGCGTTTGCCCAATTGAACTTCGTAAATTCTTCCGTCTGAATTCGGAGATGTATAATCCCAATAAGATATGCATTAACTAGACATAAATGAAACGTTCATAACGAATTATAACCGGAGCATATGGAGTGTTAATTTAATGGCTCCTAAGTTGCTTTAATTAATTTCAAAAATGTCTAGGGTGGCTAACTCTGTACGAATTGAAAATAGTTTGATATCCAATAAATTGAAAACCAAAGTCAAATGAATATTCTTGGGTCAGGTCCAGCCTGGCGTCGCATTGTAGCCGCTTGCTTACATCAATGTCCAACTTTTCCATATGAAATATATCTGAAAAGGTGTTGAGATTGAGCAAAGCAGAAAGTTGTAATGCTCGTAATTATTGAAAAGTCCCATCTGTTCGGAATTAATTGCCGCAATTTATTGCCGCAATGTAAAAGTGAAGGAACAAGTAGTTGAGGATTGATTGAGGGCTGTGAGCCTGAGCCGGTGGATTTCCGACCTCAAAATTATTCAACTCACGCCCGAGTCGAACCTACTTACATTTAGCTCCCATCCCCAAATTTCATTTCCTCAATGGTGAGTGATTAATCTCACCTGGAATTGCTTTTCGTGACAAAATTCAATTATGATTTGTTTTAGCAGGGAGGCCGGGTCCAAGAGTCCCCACTTCTACTTGAAAACCCTAAACATGCTCGGCTCAGCGCTCATGGGAAATAGTCAGAGTCTAATAAAATTCGGGAAGTCGCAGTGGAAGGAACCAGCTAAATCCAAGGATTATACTAATCTTGAGCGAATGAGGCGCCTTATGGAGTTTATCTCTTTGGATTGACATTCAAGCCGTAGAGTCTCTGGTCCAGATGTTCCGGACTTCAAATATGCATGAATATTATGAAACATTATATGCCCTGAGCCCAGGCTGGGGGCGGAGGAACGGACACTTGACACCAACATAGCACCAGAGTCACGGTGGGTTCTCAAGGGGGCATTACTTACCGGAAAAATACAGATTTTGCCCAAAAATGCAAGTTCATATTAATTAGGGCATGGTTTTGATGCAGTAATCTATATTAGGATAAGCTACCGTTGTTAGCTAAGATTAAGCTAGGCTAGGTTGGGTTTGGCCTAGAAATTGGGAATTTGTTCCGCCGAATGGTATAGTTATTCAGCGCAAACTCTATTTTCCCCAGCCCCAAGTCGGTCCCAAGGTTTAGTGAGTAATGAATCCCATAGTTCGGATTGAAATAGTATCCCCGGGGAAGGCTGTCATGGGTGTCTAGGGTCAAGTGACCTGATCCTTTCATTTTGGTCATTCATTCCCTGCAGAAAATACTTACATACGTAGGCGCATAGTAATATCTCCCACGGGAACTTCCACCACTCCGTCCCGTGTGTGCGGTTGACAAATGGGATCTTGTGTAGAGCCCCTTCCTTGATAATAGGAGAATTAAACTGAGACACACCTTAGTCTTTTTTATGGACATCCCCCATATGTATAGTTGACACGACGAGTTGGCCACAGAGTGAATCCTACCTGTGTTTTCTTCCTTTATTCCCCTAATGATGTGATTCATTTTAAAAGGTACTCAAGTCAAGTGGTGTAGCCTCTACATAAACTCATACATTGTACAGCTAGGTACAAAATGCGAATGTTAGTGCGTAGCTTGAACCTTTGCCTTAATCCTCTGATCTTGAGTCGAGAACCGTCCAGAGTCAAAATCCTGGGTTTAGTCTTCCCCTGAATTTCCGTAAAGGGAAGACGCCTTGATTTCTTGTCAAGCCCGCCGTACAATTGTTTTTGCTCAGACTGGCATCAGAAGGGCCCGCCTGAAGTCCTGCCATTCTTCTTATGGACAATTGTGATAAGACGCTCGAAAAGCTTGTGCAGTGTATTGTGCCCGTGCCAGGGAATTTTGCGGACGATTTTGAGTACAGTGCCATTCCCTTTGCCCTAGCAGATACAGAGAGCCCTTTCAAAGGTTCAAAATTTGTAATGGGTAAGTATTTTGCATATTATTCGGAATTTTATGGCCAGCCGGAATGGAAGAGTACAATGCGACGGGGTCCTCCCTATTGTCATACAAAGAAAGGCAAGCTGGGTTTATTATGTATAATGCTGACTTAATGACAGGTGCCCTGCCGAGGAACAAGAGTCCATAATAGATACACAAGTTACTTGGTGCATTGTGATGAGTCGTGGCGTGCGGATAAATTGTCTGCCCAGCTGTGTCTGCGACGGAGATAAAATATATACTTGGGTTGGGATTCATAATTGTTTAGGAATATGGAATAATATCTATATATAACGAAAACTGGGATATTTTCGTAATAAAATAGTAAGATCAAGTTAGTCTTGAATTCTTAACGGAATGGATTAAAATGAGTCGGTTTTTATCGATTATTAAAAAATTGCGCTAAAAAACTCCCAAATAAGAAATGCATTTAGAAAAAGCAGACTACCCTGAACTTAAAACTGCACTGGAAAGATAAAAACAAGAAATAAATAATCCAGGACTAAGTTTTGCTTCCCGTCTCAGGTCCTCCGTCATAATTTTCATGAATTCATTTTATTACAACATTGATTTAATCGCACGACCTTCACGGACGCAAAAATGAGTCCTGGATTGTTTGTTTCTTGTTTTTATCTTTCCAGTGCAGTTTTAAGTTCAGAGTAGTCTGCTTTTTCTAAATGCATTTTTTATTTTGGATTTTTTAGCGCAATTTGTTTCGGAAATACGCCTTTACATTACATCATTATATTTGTAGAGCTGGTAGACATAAATTAAAAGAATTACTGTTGCTACGGGTAACACCGATGAAGTACGTTTGATAACGGCAAAGAGCACTCCCTATGTAAACGTGCGTTAAGAGATAGGCTCGAAATGCGTCACGAAGAGGTCAAATATCTCAGGAACCCTTTGACCCGCACAGGTCAAATTAAGTTTGTTTGAAACAGACTTGTATGAAACCCAATAATTTCAATAGCTGGGCGTCCTAAGTAAATGGGAAGCGGGTTAAATGGCCACTTCGACGACGTTTATTGAGGATTTAGGGCAGTAAACTGCAATGTATCGAAAGCGAGAATTAAGATTCGGCAACTACGTCGCATTCCCCAATTTTTATGTACCTATCTTTAATTTTTCGCGTTAATTGAGCCGTTTAGCCGGAAGTGCTCCTCAGACATTTGAGGGGGGGGGGGGGTCTAAATGCATACCCTAAGGGAGTTAACTTGTCTGTATTTATCCTGTACACATCCTGTTGTCAAGGAGGGAAAAGTTATCTGCCCGTTCAGGGAAAAATAGGAAGGGGCGAATGTTTTTCTGCAGAAAGCGAAAACAATTGTTCTCATTCTGCAATGAAAAACTGCAAGCTGCGGAATCAATCAAAACAGTAGTAAAAAAAAAAAAAAAAAAATCGAACTAGGTACTGTATAACCTAAGGCAACTATTTGTATTATCGTCGGTCGTCGGAATATCATATTTTTTATAAAGTCAGTACTTTTCAGCTTCTATAATTTAATAAATATAATGATTTTCAAGACAGAAGGCGGTATTTTGATTTACATTCAAACGTGACTCCTGACTACTCTGTTAAAGGCACACTGCTAATCTAATTTTCAATTTGGGATCATGGGGTTGATTAACTCTACTTTATTGAATTTAAGCATACAACCAGAATTGAGATTGAGGTTGAACTCCTTGATAGCCTGATATCTGCTCCCTCATGAGAAGCCCCTAAAGTTCTTGGTCCAAAGGTTTTACGTAACGTTTTGTAACAATATTCTTAGATTTAGGGTTTAGGCCTGTACTTAAAATTCCAGTCGTACATTCCTATACTGTGATCCACGCTCTAAAATGACCCAGCCTTTGTAAAAGGAAGGAAAGAAATGTAATCCAGAGAGGGGCGAAGATGAGCTGGATTGGATACAAATTCCCATGGAATTCGGAATAAGAAAGTAGTGAAGTAGATATTACCTACGGGAGAGTGCCGTCCTACATGGAAGTGGATATGAGGGATCAGGGAACCGGAGTGAGCCCTTAATTCAATTTAATCTTCTCTATTAAAGATCCCGAGCAGTCTATTTCGGGGATTCTTGGCTGTTGAGGAACGTAGGGGAAAGGCAAGGCATAAAGGGCCAGGCCCCTTCAGAGTGAAATTAGGATTCTTCCCCTTCCTCGGAAAGTTCTCACGGAATTCTGGTTATACTTTCAGAGCTAAAGAGAGCCTGATTCTTAGGCATACCTCTCCTAGGTACTTCCAATATTTATAAGGAAGGAATTTCCGTCACTCCTTAATACTGAATTAAAAGGGACATACAGTACAAGTACTAGGGCGCCGCACTACCGGTCCGGTCCGGTCCAAGCCGCGGACCGGACCGTAGGGCAAAAGTATTCGACCGAAAGAGTCGGTCCGGTCCGGTCCGGTCCATGGACCGGTCCGTCAAACACTCCCTAGAAATCGGAGGTCGAACAACTTATTTCCAGTATTTTCATAAGAATATACGCTTCGTCTGATTCCAATAGAAATGTTCTCTTGATTTTGACATTCTTTCAAACCGTCCTTAGTATTTTTAGCTCACAAGAAAGGTTTTGGCTATTTGTAAGTTCTTTTCACCCAGACATTATTGTGAGATTTAGGAGTAATATTCGGATCGAAAACAACGGTCCGGTCCAGTCCGTCACCTCGGACCGGACCGGACCGCGGACCGGACCGACCGTTTGGACCTGTCCATGGACCGGAACGTGCGGAGCCCTAACAAGTACCGATAGTTGTTTCAAACTCTACAACGCGTTGTGGATCTTCAGTTAAGACTTATGGTTGGCACGAACAAAGGGAACGCAGATTTGTTATCAATAAAAAAAATAGTTGCTGTTGGTTTGAGGTTTGACAGTATTGTTTTATTTATTCTGAACTTATTGGAATATATATATATCTGTGGTAACCGGATCCCGAAGACGCCTCCTAAGATAGAAGGCCTTTGACTGGTTCCCCCCTACAATTACGTCATGGAGATCACAAAGGAGGCTCAGGCTCAGGAGACCCCTTTGTGAGAACCTGGGATGAATTACATTCCAGTTTCCAGTAGTCCCATGTACTCCGCCCGTCTTCTGAGGGACCGGAGAGTTAAAGGGCTCTCCGTGGGACCGCTGACGATTTTTAAAGGGCCCCTTCTCAAGTGATTCACCAAGGTTGGGGACTCCTTCAGTGAAAGGGAAAGGCCCGAGTCTTCGTCGTTCCCTCAAAGTCTGGGCCCGTGAGACTTTCGGCTTCTTCCTTTGAGACGGAGGACCCCTTCCCTATCACCCTCATTGTTTCTAAAGTTCTCAGGCTATTGACACTTGGAAGGGGTCGGCTACTTCAAGTCTGGTCAGAGAATTAGTCCACGCCCATAATTCATCCGTTGAGGATATGAATTTAAAAATCGCGGGGGGAATGGGTTTATTTTGTCGTTTGAACTTGACTTTCTTGCAGCATGATTTATGCTCAATATTTCAATTTACTTTGAGCTGTAATAAGCACGAGGGCTGTCATTATTTTTATTTTAAACATTATTGAGTGGCTTAGACCTGTATAAGATTTCCAAAATATTTGCGCCTAACATCTGTTTATTTCACTTTGAGCGAACTGTATACTTTTTGGGGAGCAATAATATTAAACCGAAACAGTTTTACTGATTTATGAAGGGAAAAAACAGCTACTTAGAGCTATCCTTAAAAAGTAACTGCTATCCGGAACAGCTTAAACTTTAATAGCTAAAGCTAGCCAAACCTGACCAAAGTGATCTATCAGAAAGTGAAATATATAACGTTGACTTTGTGAGCACCGAAAATAATTGATTGCCACGAGAGCCCGCATTTTTGAAGGCCAACGTCAGTGTTTTTTTTAGTATCTATCATATCGAAATA
>JAQFZY010003164.1:0-10179 GCA_034696285.1 Hypogastrura burkilli | reverse complement strand
CTGGAAACATGTGTCACTTGTTACTATTCCAAGTTTTTAGATTTGACCATTTTTCTTGACCTTTGGTCTCCAGGTTAAGTCGCCTCGAAGGTGTACTAAGGTCAAAAGGTATTTTTAATAAATTCCTACTTATATGATGAATTTTTACTGAAGTTTTCAACAAAATGTCTCATTTATTTTTCGAGAAATTAAAATAAAACGATTTCTGATAAGTTTAGCATGGACTTTCACCTTTAAAACTTTCACTGACCTGCGCGACCCCTAAACTTTCACCAATCGGGACAATTTTTTTTTTGAAATTTGTTTGTCCAATAGTTAGTAGATCTGGGGGGTAGGCCTATCAAAATTCGAAACTTCATTTTTCCCGGCCACCCTATTAACACACGTTTATATAGGGAATTTCTCCTTGGCCATTATCTAGTGTACTTCATCAGTGTTACCCGTAGCAACAGTAATTCGCCTAATTCATGTCTACCAGTTCTACTAATATAATGATGTGAAGGTGTGTTTCCCAAAACATTTGCACTTAAAAACTCCAAAATAAAAAATACATTTAGAAAAAGCAGACTACCCTGAACTTAAAAGTGCACTGGGAAGATAAAAACAAGAAACAAACAATCCAGGACTAATTTTTGCGTCCGTGAAGGTCCTCCGATTGAATCAATGTTGTAATAAAAATGAATTCATGAAAATTATCACGGAGGACTTGAGGCGGCAAGCAAAAATTAGTCTGGAATGTTTGTTTCTTGTTTTAATCTTTCCAGTGCACTTTTAAGTTCAGGGTAGTCTGCTTTTTCTAAATGCATTTTTTTTTGGATTTAGAGACAGGAAATTAAAATTTTATTTTGTTTTTATAGCTCGAGAAACAGTCTGAGTTTGCATCCAAACGAATCTTTACCAATGATCAAAAGGACTGGGAAGTTATTTCCCTCCGGAAGAAACTTGATAATGCCTCAAAGGAGACGACCACACATATTGTGAAATTGGAAAAGGTATGCAATTGTATAATACTTTACAATTTACAATAAAAATGTGTGTTATTGGGACACTCGAACTTTGCTGAACTCTGACAAAAAGAGAATCAATAACGAGTACTGATAGATAGACCGCGACAAGCTAACGAAATATTTACGATGAAGACCAACGTACTGAATGCCTAAAAATGGTGAAGCTGCTTTTACAAAGTAGAGCAATCTAACAGTATAAACTGACGCAACACTGATCCATGAACTTAGGTTTAAGCATCCTATACAATTGTGCTGTTATAGCAGAAATCTGCAATCGTAATAAAGAGGATTTTGTTTTGGCTTGAGAAACTTTCCTCTGGTGTAGAGGTTTTCGAAATTTGAACTACGTTCTTTTGATCTGATTTGAAATACTTAGAGGCGTGAGGCCACGAACTGATAAAACAGAGTTAGCGTTTTATATGTGTAGATTGGAAACTAGTCGAACACCAGCCTCCCTATAATCCGGCGTTATAATGACAGCTTATAGTCAACAGAACGGTTGACTGAATCAACCTATGCTTTGAGTTTTGTCCCATTTGATTTTATGGTTCTACTCTGAAATAACTGAGTAGAGCTTGTATTACAAAGCGCTTCACACGAGACGCCTAGATATATACATGTACAAAGTATTTGTAGTGGCAATAAGGTCTTAGTGAAACCATACACCTGTACGAATGCAGGTGTCGAACAGTTAATTAGATATTCAACTTTATAAGCCATGCACCTGTATGTTGTGCTTAACACATTCGTGCTGAGAAACCCAAGTTTTTAAAACCAGACACATGTATGCAGTACTTGTGTACGTGTTTGTGTACTTGCAGTACGGGCAGACAGACAGGCAAACCAAATCTATATACCGCATTTTCTAAATACGGTAATAACTGAGTAGAACTTTAAGAAGCAGAGTTCAAGTTTATCATAATTATGATGACTAAATGTGTAGACAGATAGGAACAAGAAACAAAACAATCCAGATATACTTCTTGCGTCCACGAAGATACACTGTGAACGTTAACATTGTATTGTAACGAATTGAAGTCACGTCAAAGTACCCATTCTGGTCCTGAGTTGGATCAGAAGCAAAAAGTATATATCTATCTGGATTGTTTTGTTCCTTGTTTCTATCTGTATAGTGTACATTTAATCACAGGGTAGCCTGCTTTTTCTAAATGCATATTTTTTCGTTCATAAAAACTACGAACATGCCATTTAGTGTAATATATGTATATTGTCTATGATCCGGTCAGGATGTTTTAATGGGGCGTTCCTAAGCAAGGGATTCACAAAGTACTTATAAAAAGTCTTGGTAGCATTTATGCACTAAAAATATCAACCCTTCTGGAAGCCTTATATGTATACTGTATTATTAGTAGGTAGATAGCCCATTCAGCAACCTTTTGTTTGTATCGGATCTCGATCTCGAAAATCTCGACGCCCTGAATTTCGAGATTTCGAAATCTTGACGTCGAATAACCCTTCGAGATTAGTAGCCCTAGCCCTAAGTACTACATACAGTAGCTAGCGATATACTGTTCATATGTCACATGGTTGTATACTTATTCATTACTCAACCTTCAATTGTATTCCAGGACATAGGTTTGTTGAAGCAGAACGTGGAGGCCCAGGCTGTCAGAGAAAAGGAGCTAAAAGAAATTGTGAGAAACTGTGAGGGGAAAATAGCAATGCTGCAGGATGAGATTTCGGGTAAGCACTAACTTTCATATTATGTGCGTTTAGTATACGTAGTGTATGGACCTACCCCCCTGAGTGTTTCCGGGTATGTACATAACCTTTGACCCGAAGGGGTGTGTACACTATGTATTTTTTTTTATTTTGTCAGAAAAGGTTATGTACAAAATACAAAATACTGAAGTAAAGAGAAGTGCATCCTAAATGGTACGAGAATGTTCAATACCGATGTAGAAGTGCGTAATTGAAGTTTAGCAATGCAATAAGTGCGTAACGTACACAACACTTCTAGCCAAAAATAGTTTCTCTAATATCCATATGTTTAAGTATATGGAGTAAGTACTGCGTACTTTATTTCTACGTTAGCGGCGCTCCACTGTATGCATAACACAGGTTTGTGTCTGTGTCACGCTGTAATTAGGGTTCGGGCCTCAAGTCCTGTTTTTTGTTGCGTTTTGTGCGAACATTCTGTCTACAAAGCAGTCCTGACTAAAATTATGCGAATTAGATGTCACACAAGTCCTTGCGTAAAGCGGAACGTATTTCTTTCTTTCGCAGTGTAATTTTTGTTTCGAAATTTCCCTGCGCTTCGCCGGAAATGGGTACTGTTCGCCTGCAATACAATAGCGTATAGGAGTGGGAGCTTCGAGCCTTCGATATACACATTTTTCTGCGCTTCTCTCTATAATTACGTTTCGTGTAAGATTTGAAGCCTTCGATTTCAAAATATGCTTCCGCTTCGTGCAAAGGTAAGCGCTGCCAACAATTAAGTTTCGTATAAGAGCGGGAGCCTTCAATTTCAAAATATTCTTCCGTTCCGGGCAAAGGGTACGCACTGCCTACAATTACGTTTCGTATAAGTGCGGGAGCCTTCGATTTCAAAATTTTCTTACTGGGAGCCTTCGAGTTCAAAATTTTTTTCCTGAAGTGGTATCTCAGTTTATAAGAAATTGGGACCCTACAAGATTGGGAGCCTTGGATTTCAAAATTATCTTTCGCTTCTCGCAAATGGTGTATCAGTTTACAATTACAATAATTAAATTTCGTATAAGATTGAGAGCCTTCGATTAAAAAAAAAATTCTAGCACATCTTGCGAAGGTAAGTTGAAATAGCGATGCGGGACAGTGGAAATAGGTACGAATTGTGCTCGGAATAACAGTTCGCATGTAGCGCGAAGCAAAATTGTGTCTGTAGTCTGTACATACCATTCGCAAGAATTTGGGACACACCCTAGCTAACACTAGCTAAGAGTACCTTTTTCCCAATGATTACGAATTAATTTAATTGTTTCAGCGGAACAAAAGGCTAGATTGGAAGTCCAGGCCAAACTGAAGGTCTCCCTCCACGAAATTCGATCTCTGAAGAAGGACCTGACTCGGAATCGTACTGTGAGACTAATTCAAGTGTTAATCAATTATTGAGAATTACAACTTACAGTGTATGTAATGTACCTGTGTGACTTGATAAAATAGGAACTAGATGACATGGGTAAGAAAGTGTCCTTCTACGAGACAGCCCTGAAGCAGAAGGACGAAGAGAAGGCTAATGCGGACATGCTCCTTGAGAAAGAAAAGAAAATGCTTGACACTATCCGTGGGTTGGTCGGGAATAACTTTGGGAACTTGGGTCACCATGGGACTTAACGTGGAACTTTGGCAGACGTGCTAAATAGTTTATATTGGTTTACATCTTATCGAAATCAGTTTTTGTACAACGGTCTACAGTTACAATAGACGGCGTATAATAAAATTACTGCATTGATTTAACTATACTTAAAACACTTTTTACTTTTTTATAATTATATAAGATTTACATCAGAAAATAACCACAATTTTGTGTACACGAAACAATACATAGGTAATGCAAAGTAATAAAATGATTAATTTTTTATTTCAACTCGGCTTGATTTTCTAGCAGCTCATGCAAACATTTGCTGACTTTGTTCATGTCATACTTCCCCATGGTTGTCTTCCTAACTTGACCCATTAGCTTATTAAAATATTTGGGATTTTTTCCGGATGACATGTAGCTAGCTACTAGTTTCTGGTTCTCTCGGAGGATTTGGCTGCAGATGAAGAGGATGCCTTCTTCGTCGCGAACTTGGACCCAACGTTCCTGATGAACGATCTATGGGAAGTATGTTAGAATTAAAAGAACGGAATATTTATCAATTTAATAATTTAGTTAATATTTAGCAATATGCCAAAGTCAGCTAACAATAAATTCGTAAAAGCTCACATCTCGAGGAGATCGGATGTCTCCGCCAACAAGCCGCCGCAATAGTTCCTTTACAGTGTCAAGGCTTATTGTGTTCGTTTGGATTAGGTCATATACTGCAACAAAGGCTTCAGGTGTCACCGGACTAGAATTTAATGATACAGCGTGAAAGCTCAAATATAGTTTTGTAATATGCCACAGACACGCAAATACACAGGAAAGTAAGAAGGCTGCCATACCAGTCTCCGAAATCCAAATTCATTTCATTTAGAACTTCCATAAACTGCATCTGCAGTACGTTTGCTACACGTACTCCATTCACTTGAGGCTCCGGAATTTGGCTCATTACGGAACTGAAGTACTCCAAGTATTCTGGGTTGTTCTGAAAAAAGTAGAATTAGAAATCATACTGGTAAGACAGAAGAACACGTTAAAATAGGTCCTTCGTATTAGAATGGTTCCCAATCTACTACAATACTCAAGAAAATATTAAACGCCAGTAGGAAAAGTATGAGAAGTAGAATAAATCCCGAATACCGTGTTGTTAATGCTAAACGTGAGGATGAAAAGTCTAAGAAATTGAATAAATCAGTGGCACTTAGTGGCTTCATTGCAGCGGTAGTAGAGTAGACTTAAAACCTTACCAGTTAGCTGGTGAAGATTTTAAGCTATAATGCGCTTTGGTAGCATTAGTTAACAATATATTGTTATATTTAGTCCCAAACGCCCTATCTCTATAACACAGGACGAGATAAAATTTGAACAAGCAAACGTACGATCATGGGTTCAACGGCTCTAGACTCAAATTTTTGCGTAGATTCTTAAAATTTACTGTCCGTTCCTGAAAAATGACCCCTTGACCCCTTCCCGACGGATCAAAGTGGGTGGAAAACGGCATTCTATGAATTTTGCTCCAACTATGGCCTGCGGCACGTAAAAATTTCTCTCTGCACCTCGGGATCACAAATATGGGATGCAACAAGTGATTTGTCCCCACCGGTGACCCCCCATGACATCCCACCGGTGCCCGCGGAAGGTCAACCCGACCACAAAATGTCATGTGACATATCAAAATGAGCGTACGGGCCTGGGGATCATAAATACAGTTGTCAAACCAGATTTCCGGCCTACCGGTGACCCCACGATCCCGGGGTGACCCGGAAGGGTCGCCCGAGGCGAATTCGAGTTAGCAACGGATTCGGATGCCCCAAGCCATGCAGGATCATATGCTAGGAATGAGTTTTTGATTTTGACTTATGGGGGTCACGTGGTGACCTCCAAGATGTCACCCACGGTCAACCCGACCACACCAGGTTATGTGACATATCAAAATGACCGTACGGGTCTGGGGATCATGAATGCAGTTGACAAACTAGTTTTCCGGTCTATCGGTGACCCCACGATATCGGGGGGACCCGCAAGTGTCGCCCGAGGTCAATTTGAGTTAGCAACGGATTTGGATACACTAAAATACACATAACCAATCTCTGTAAAAACTTTTTTAAATCGTTAAATTGGCGGGAAATTTAAATACATTAGCAAACAATGGGGTTTATTTCAATGCTATGATTCATTTCACTGTAGTGATTCGTTTCACGGCAGTATTTCGTTTTATGGTAGTGATTCGCTTTATGGCAGTGATTCGTTTTATGGTAGTGATTCGCTTTACGATAGTGAAATGTCTCACGGTAGTGATTCGTTTCACGGCAGTGATTCGTTTCACGGTAGTATTTGTTTCACGATAGTGATTCGTCATTCCGTGTAGCACGTAGGGCTACACGCACGATCTCGTCAGAGCACTTGTAAGAATCTACGCAAAAAGTGGAGTCTAGAACCGTTGACGCCATGGTCGTGCGTTGGTTTGTGCCAATATGCTCATCGCCTGTGTTATAGAGATATGGAGTTTTGGTCCAAAGTATAATAATATATGTACACATATTGTTAATTAGGCCGGGTGAATTATTACCATTACGCCGCCTGGAGATAGAGCTCGTCTCCCTTCATTGAAGAATTTCGGTAAGTCAAACCAGTGAGCAGCTTGTGATGCAGTGATCAGCTGTACAGAGGAACTCTCCGCTGGGATTACTTCTGCTGGCCCTTCTCTAAAGTAAACACGTTTAATATACTACTGCCCAGTATTCCAGAATGTCCATGAATTTATCGAACCGAAGTCATGACCTTACTTGAATGTGACGTTACTGCATTGATTATTGTCAATGGCTTTCTGTATCTGTGCCTCACTTACATCCGTCCCAATAACTTGAACGAAGTGAGGGCTCAAAAATCTCGTACTTTGGCCAGAACCACAACCAACGTCAAGTGCTAAATCTAGCGTGCCGGTATACTGTGAGGGAAGAGTAAAATAATTGTAACTCAAGACGGTCAAGAGTATGACATATATGTGGTGGTTTGGTATGCATTATAATTCGTCCGATGCGGTGAAGGAGACGTCCTACAGCTATGGGGTCCATTGAAACATTGTTCCGGGCAATATTTGTAAGTGTACCAGGTTTCAGCCAAATCCAACAGGAGACAGTGTCATCTTTTGCCCATATGAGCTTTGTGTGACATGTAGAGAGTGAAGGAAGCAATCTACCGTTTTAAGGGTTGTTTAAACGTTCAGGAGGTCAATAGCTATAAGTGTACCAAGTTATTGCGAAATCTAACCGAAAACCGAAAACCCATAAATTGAGTGCGTGGTTCTTTTGAAAATTAATTAACCGAACTGGGGACTCGTTTCTATAATTCGCCATTCGGTGTTGCACGAATTTTGTCTGTGTCGACACGTAAGATCGTGTCAGTTCGCTTGTATTATATGTTATATGTATAATGTATACATATGTAGATCCTTCGGTCGGGTTTCGGCAAGTGTGCCAAGGATAAAGCATGGGATTGATTGTACTATGGGATAAAGCATACGACCTTAGTTAGTACACAGTGAAAATTGTCAAACACCACCACCCGCCGCTTTCTCCACATCTATCTCTATATATCAATGTTGTCAGGTTGCGTCCAGATGATTTCACGCCTCCTGCGGGTTTCCTGCCACGTAAGACATTGTGTAATTGTATACAAGTATGGAACCTGACAACTTTTGACATTGATTTATAGATGTGGAGGTAGAGGCGTGTGGTGCTTGGTTGTTTTCACTGTTGTGTACTAAAGTCGTATGCTTTTTCCCATGATTTTTTCCATAGTAAAATCCCTTGCTTTATCCCATAGTAGTAAAATCCCATGCTTTATCCCTAGCACAGTTGCCGAAACCTGACCTAACCTTCTCCTGAATGAACGTGACAATTCTGGTAATGAGACTCTCCGGTGGAAGGGGGCGAAACTTGGAATAGAGTAGAGCGTGAGCTTTCCCTTCGAAGTGCCGGTGGGCCATCGTGACCTAAGCCTGGCTTCTCTCGTGGGTTGAGTTCTAGTTTCCCGGCACGAATCTCAGAGTTGAGCCAGTAGCACCACTTGCACTTACTTGTTGACGGAGCCAACTCTCACTCGCCTGCCAGCCAGGTTCTGTACTCAAAATCAAGTTCATTTCCGCAAGGAGCCACATGGTTCAAAAATCATTATTAATTAGTAGTACTGAAACGCACATAATAGAATTCGAAAACACTCATGCCTCCATAGTGGGGCCACGGGGTAGCGGGGTCAAAGTTCATCGGTCATACACCGACAAGTGACATATCGTTGGAAAGCTTATTGAATGGAGATTCCGAAAAGGTATAACAATTGACCCCTTTGACCTAACATGTGACCACAGGAGTTGAGAACGTGTATTTTTTCTTTGACTTTTGCCCACTTCAAAAATCCGTCCTACCATGAAGGCATAGTTTTTTGCTAGTGTTATTATATGGGTTATAGTATAGTACTTGTGTTTAGTACTATTATTTGCACCATGTAGCTACTTGCGTAAATGACTTTGACTTTTTGGCATACCTGACTTCAAAAATATTTTTAAGTGTACTAAAGTGGTGGTATATAAGGGTCATATTATGCGATCAAGTAATACTAACTAGAACAATTATATCCACCAACATAAACACCAATTTGTTTCCATATAAGAAAAAAACATTTTTTGGATTACCATCTTTGACGAATTTTTTGGGTACCTTACGCATGCGTAATGGAACCAACCAAGTGTGTTCTAGGATCTGGGTAATGTGCGATACATTTTAGTCGAATGGCCAGTTAGCCCAAAATCGAAAATTTTCTAGTAAATCCCGTTAGGTCCTTTGTCGCTAAGATGTTAAAACCTATCGTAACTTAAAATTATAGTTTGTGCATGCAAATTTAAACGCTTTAATGCCCGGCTCTGAGGGTTGATGGAAGTTGGTGTCGGTAAAGTTTAGGTAGACCAAGTAAAGTAAAGTCAAGTTTGATTAAAGATCTAAATCTCGCGCCGTCTGGATCTGGACAGTTACCGCGTATCTTAAACCCTCGTTTAGGTTGTTTATGAGCTGTTAGTTTTTCGAACGTTGCTCGATTGTTCAACCTAATTATTACTTTAATAAGCCTGGATTTGCAATTAACACCTGTTTAGCTGACTACTTTTACATGATGAGTGGAAGCAAAAGTAGAGGGAAGGATATTTTGAATCTCAGCAATTCATCTATTATGCAGCTAACTGACGTCTTGAAGCGCCAGGACCTAATTTTGAAAAACAAGTAAACTACTAAGCATTTTTGTCTTTATCTTACGCCCACATTTACGTCCTCGTGTTCAATACTCCTAGACCTAGACGGTTCAGCATTGACAAGTTACTTGGCTTGAGTTTGCAGGCCCAGGTCCGGGGAAGGGGGGGGGGGGGGCTCTCAAACTCAGCCAAGACCAGTCCCATAAGAACAAAACGGAAACGGAGTGCATTAGGGTAATGTTAAGGGCCTGTGTAAGCCACGCGGTGTTGTGTGGAGGAAGAGTATTTTTTCCCTCCGTACACATGCATCAGCTACGCATACCAACTGATCCTTCTGCCTTTCATACCTGGATGGGTAAAATACAAATAATTGTGAAACATAAAATGCTTTATTATATGGTATGCTTAAAATACAAAGTAATGCCAAAGTAACGAGATGCTGGTAAACCGTAAACAAGGGTAGTCGCACTCACAAAGGTTGTAAGGACTTCAATTTGGATTATTCTTATCTAACTATTCTAACCAATATAATATTATGACATAGTTTTCACTGTCACGAACATACAGCACGCATTTCTCAACCTACACCAACCAAACTCCGCCAGCAAAAAGTTATGCCCAATACGAAG
>JAQFZY010003163.1:0-10181 GCA_034696285.1 Hypogastrura burkilli | reverse complement strand
TTGTCTGTCACAGTATATACTCATATATAGGAGGTTATTTTGAATAGTTGTCTGTCACAGTATATACTCATATATAGGAGGTTATTTTGAATAGTTGTCTGTCACAGTATATACTCATATATAGAGATATATGTATATAGGGGGTTATTTTGAATAGTTGTCTGTCACACTATATACTCATATATAGGGATATATGTATATAGGAGGTTATTTTGAATAGTTGTCAGTCACAGTATATACTCATATATAGGGATATATGTATATAGGAGGTTATTTTGGAATAGTTGTCTGTCACAGTATATACTCATATATAGGGATATATGTATAAAGGAGGTTATTTTGAATAGTTGTCTGTCACAGTATATACTCATATATAGGGATATATGTATATAGGAGATTATTTTCAACTTTTGCCTGTCACAGTATATACTCATATATAGGGATATATGTATATAGGAGGTTATTTTCAACTTTTGTCTGTCACAATATATGCCCATATAAGTATACATGTATATAGGAGGTTATTTTGACCTTTTGTCTTGAGATATTTCTTCGGAGAAATAAGGATTGTTTTTCGGTGCTCCACATTTTCGCAGATCTAGGGGGAGGGGAATGTAAGTTAGGTCTATTTAGTTTTTTCTTCGGGGATTTTCGGATTTAACTTCGGTATTCTTAAATGATAGCCTTTCCTAAGGTGATGAGTCCCTTCAAAAGCATAAAACAAGCGTTACGAGTTACGATTTAAGGATTTCTGTTAGATTACGAAATTAAATCAAAACATGTTAAATTCGATGACTTATACGCCGTTGTCTTTGTTCTTACGCTTAAAATGTGGAAGTATTCACTGCATGATATATTCTATTTCAACCGCTGCTGGCTGTATTCTTGGTTCTTGATGTAGACCAAAACTCGTTTCTCAAGCCTCCGGGGAATATCTGAACGAGAGATGTTTGGTAATATTTAAGTAAACTTTCGGGAGAACTTAGGCGCATATGGAGGGTTTATGGATGTTTGGTGAGAATCTATGATGATTTGCACGAATTAAATATATTTGCATAAGAATTTGAGTACAGGTTGCTTTTGCTTTGAAATTCAAGACAATTTTCGTATTCTTTCGTGACAATTCTGTAAATTCTGGGGTTAAAGTAGGTATATTTTCCGGTAATGAATATTTTCGCTGGGATTTTGATTTAAAGACAACGGCGAATAAATGTCATCGAATTTAACATGTTTTGATTTAATTTCATAATCTAACAGAAGTCCTTCAATCGTAACTCGTAACGCTTGTTTTATGCTTTTGAAGGGACTCATCACCTTATTTAGGAAACTTTTGCGTCTTTTCTGACGCCGTATTTTATTTAAGACTTTTCATTGTTTTTAGTTCAAATGAAATGAGGATGGGAAAAGGAAACCCGACACAAACTGTTCAGAAGATCACAATTCTAGTTTCACCACTTTAAGTGCTTAAGTTTTAATTGTGAGCCCTTATGACTTTGTAATAGTTTTGAGTATTTAGCTTAATTTTCGTTGGATGATTGAACTGCAGCCTTTTTCTCGCGTGTACTAAGGTTGAAATATAAATAGCTCATAGAGGAAGTCATGCATGTTGTCATGGCACTAATTGCTTGACCTGTAAAATGCGGCACCCGATGCCCAGAGCCCAGCTTCCCCCTGTATAGACGCCCATTTAGGCTTTGTCACACATTTTAAGGCATAACTACGGTTTAAATCAACGTAGAAACATGAATAAGCCCACTATTCGATGCTAAATTTGATACGGCACAATAAAATTGAATAAAATTATAATAAATATTTAAGGAAATGGATGAAAATGGCAAACAACGGCAAAAAATCACTTAAAAAGACCCAAAGTAGGTCCAAAGTTCAACTTTTTTGAAAAATCAAAGTCGCATGCACTCCTAGACCACCAAAGACACTTTTTTTTTATTCTTTATCTTCTTTCGTAAAACGTAACCCTGATGCTGTAAACTGTTGGAAAAATTTCGGAGGTCGTACGGATTGCATACCTAAGGTTTCTTTTGTTGACGCAGCCCCCCGCCCATCCCCCGTAACAACAGGCTCGGGCGTTACAGTTTGTTTATTCACCTTAGGAATAATTCAAATCGAGCATCAGTTGTATATAAACTCGAACTACGCGAAGCACATTATACAACAGCCGTTGAAAAAAATGATCAACTAAGCACCTTTAAAATATCCGAACATTTGGATATCAGAATTTTGGAAAGTAACGGAAATTTGCAGCACTATCAAACCTATGTAGAAATGTTAAAAGTACACTTCCATAGAATACATATGTTTTCCCTTATCGAAACAACTTTAGTTTATGGCACGGAAACACTTCACAGTTATTTTAAAAATAATTCTGAATTTTATTTCCTCTGCTTAAACCTTTTGGTCCTGCTGAAAGCAGGTTTTTTTTAGAATTATTTACGAATACAAAGAAAAAGCTGCCAGCGCACTCGAGCGGGAACTGAAATGCTTAGGGCCCCGAAGGCGGCATTAGCATGTCAATTTACTAAAACGGCATTTACACTATTCCGTAGCTACATATATATGGCCACATTTAGAATTAATTACAAACATTAAAGAGAAACATACCGCCGTTGCAATAGAGTTAAAACTCAAAGATAAAAAATGTTTAGGACGGCATAAAGAGACAGTGTTCGAAAATTTGGCGTAAGACGAATGATACCATTTACTATTCCGTAGCTAAACATCTTTTTTGAAACATCGAGAAAAAAAATTAATTCAGAGTGCTAATTAATATGATTAGTATGATTTTTTGGGAAACAGAATATCTAACTTGCCATGCCAACATTTATTTTAACGCGATAAACTAATAACTGAATAATGTAATTGTAAACAAGAGTTTATGTTTATACGGACACTGGAACTCGCTGGGAGTTTGGACTATAGGGATCTGGATAAGAATTATAATGTATTACAGAAATTCTAACTCAAAAGACAAACCAGTGAGGCCAGTTGTAGTACTTTGTACTGATCTAGTAGTATTCTGCTTCTAGAGTTAGGCACCCATTCGAGTAATTAGCATATGCATATTCTGCAGTTTCACAGTATATTGTTTTTTCTAAAAGCAGCATTTTAGTGTTTTATCAGATAAAATGTTGCAAAATTTGGGCTTCATTCTCCATAAATCACTAAAAACTAAAAAATTAAACTCTAAACTTAAGGGCTAGAATATTTATATAACATTTAAGAGAAATAGAGGAAGGATCGGAAATAACCAGTCGGAATCAGAATCCAAAATGTTTGTTCGGAATCGGAATTTAAAAAATTAGGAATCGGAACTAATATCGGAATTGAAATTTTTTCTAGTTGAGGTATTGGAATCGGATACGATATTCGTTTCGATACCCATCCCTGTTTATGATACAAGACGTCGGTAAGGTCTTGTTCAGTTCAAAGCTGGGCTCTTGAATCGTCCCAATGCACTGAAACTTCTTTCTGCAGTAGCAGTGGCAACAGGAATGACGAGGATTAGGTTGTAATCCTTGCTCAAATCTTGGAATGTGGTGTCTATATTTGATAAATAACTAGCATTTTAAAGCTCAATCAGTCTTTTGAGCTTTCAGAAAATTCGTTGCGACTTAGATTTGAGTTTTCAGCGAGACTAAGTTGAAACAAATCTGTCGAAAAGCTTATAGAAGTCAATGATATTCTTCAAATTTAAAAAGTTGCCAGAGTCAGGCTCAGCAGCTGAAAGCCGAAGTGATATATATTCGTTGTCAATTAACCTTCGTTTCATTTCTGAAACAAATGCGTCAATTATTTCGAAGTGAATGGTTCGTAATTCTTTGTGCTGATGGGAGAACAAGGAAAGGCTACCTGTTATGCATAGTAAGAAGTTATCCTTCAGCTTTAAATTTTAAATTAAACCTGAACTGAGATAGCACATAGAGAATTGCACAGCGTTGCTTTTGTTGTACTAGATTATGAAATAATTCGCGGTCGAAGACAAGGATCATATAGGCCGCTTTTTTCTTTAAGGCACAAACAGATTATATAGTGTTCGCATGCGCTAAAGAATCTTACTTTTACTGCATCCTGCTTACACTCATTAATCTGCTTCGGTACTTTTTCATAAAGGTCGGTAAAACTTTTTTTTTTACAACAGTTAACACTGCCTTTTTTCGAAACTCTCAGGTAGGCAACTGCCTACTTTGCCTAGTCCTGGCGCCACCACTGTCTGGCTACTGAACCGGAGTGTGGGGATCTCTTCCGTCCTGGTTAGTCCCTGCTGTTCCTCCTCCTGCTAGACCAATAATCCAATGAGAATGAGTAGGGCCAATAATCAAATATGCATCTTCTAAAGTGTTTCTGGAACCCGATCCCTTCTCTGCACTTCGGATCTGCTAATTTGTTGAGAGGGACCGGATCCGGCCTAATCTGAGGACTGACTCCTTCGTGTTGACTCAGGGCTGCTGGCTGGAGGCGGAACATGACTCCGGCCTGTCACGTAAAGGCACAGGGCACCCAGGCCGGATGGATATATGGAAGGATGGCTAGGAAGGAGTACGGGCTTGATCAAAGGAGACAAGAGTCTTAACAGCTTTCCAACTCTGAGGGATTTCCTATTTTATGATTCCGCCACACTTCCTAACTCAGCCCACAATTCACGACTTCCCATTACTCTCCCGCCACAATAAAAAGAGTCTTACTCCTTTCATAACTCTATTATAGTCTTAAGAAACTTTACTTCCCCTCCTCAACCTATAAATGTTAATCTACCACGACGGCTTCCAGAACCCAAACTCCAGCACCTCAGCCCTCCCTCCCTCCTCATCTGAACGGAGTCCCGACGGATTCGGCAGACTCCCGGTATCCTTTAGCCTTTTAGGGCCCAGTCTGACATGGCCACGCATTTCCCTCAAGAAACTCCCTACGGCCCAAAAGTGGGCAAGGCTACGGCGGCCAAACTCATCAAACTGCCCTACTAACTTACCAAGAACCTAACTCTATTATTCCCACCGGCTTAAGGCTTAATAGATTAGTAGCACATGCCGAAGGGTCAACTCTCTTTTATTACCGTTATACTTACGATTTACGATAGCACCCCCTAAGGGCAAGGAGCATTCCGGCAAAAATCAAATTGACAGAGGAAGGGCTCTTCGTCCACTAGTAGCATTGCCTAATGGGAGGAAGGGAACGTGAGAGGTCAAGTTCAACAGTGCAAAGGCCAAGTACTACTACTAGCAAAAAAAGTATGTACTACGAAACTGGGAAGACAATTCTCGCGTGATGCATTCTTTCAAAATCGTCCAGCTTTCCAGCCTTTCGATCCTTCCCATGTTAATCCTTAATTGAAAGTTTGGAAACAAGGGTTTTCCGAGATTCATCTTGAACAGAAAGATATAGTTTGGACGAGTTCCAGCCTCACTTGAATTGCCCTCTTATTAGTATTTACTGTACCTTGTTCGTCCATTTGCCTCTTGCCAAGTTGGTGGGCCGCGGAGGCTGGATCCCGTTTATGGCTACATTACGTGTTATGATGTGAAGACATTAGGAAGACAGCAGGTCCACTTTAATGAGTGAGAATGGGCTGAGTAGGGTGGAAGCCTGGACAGGAAATGGGATACTACGGGGAGAAGGCGAACCCAACTTTCTCCGCCTTCCCAACCATGGACCCTTCTTATAGTCTCCGAAAGTTGGACAAGACTACCTACGGGGAGGGCGGTGACCAGAGACCGGATTAATGCCCGACTTTCCCCAACTTTTCCTCCTTCGGACATGATGGAGGAAATAATTGGACCGGAACATTTTTGAATAGTTTACTTTGTCAGAGTAGCCCATCGACGGAAGCGTATGGAAAGACCCGGGCTCCTGCTCCATATGAATTGGAATGAGAGACTGGGCTGACTGACAGGCCGGGAGAAGTTATTGGAGGTCAGGGGTTGTAGGGACTCCAAGATCCGCCCAACCCAGCATGCAAAGATCCTTGGAAAATAAATGGGTCTTGGTCAATATTTGGGGGATTTCCGAAGGTTCCTTAGACACGCACGGAACGAATGATTGAATGGGATTTGAGATTTGAGGAGGCCCACAGAATGTAATTCCCGTGTCCTGGAGGATGGGGCCTGAATTTTGATGGGCCCCTGACATGACCTTCCATACCTGGCTCCCAATTCTTCATCCTACCGTGTCCCGGGCATTTGAGGAGGATGTGTGGCGGGGTGGCGGTGACTTGAGTCCGCCAGAGCCGGGACCCAAAGAGTCCCGAACACGGGCATCTCCTGCACTCCGACTCCAAAGGTCCAGACGGAGCCTGGGACTCGAAGGGAAAGCATCACACGCACTCACCTGCCCTCCAACCGCCACCACAGTAGCACAAACTCTGGTAAGCAACTCTCTTTTCTTTGGCATCCTTCATTGCGGGCTACCCCGCTCCTACCCCGCTCCCCTCGTGCCTAGGCCCAATAAAATTACAATTCCTTCGGAATCTGATAGTAGTAGGAAGCTTAGAGCCTGGCTCCTACTCTCTTCCCATCCGTCTCCGAGAAACTATTAGGCGAAACGAAGGGAATTCCTGGTCTGTAGTCCGAACCTAACCTGGCCGGAGGGGATCCAATCAAACAGCGGTGCGCAATTTGTCCAAACCTGAGTCTAACGAACCAGAATTAAAGAGCGTAGTCATTCTACTGTCACCGGCCAAAACACATTATTTCTCCGGTAGAAAATTAATAGGCCGCTTAGAGCCGCTTTACTGTTGGGCCTCCATCCTCTCCGAGCAGGGTCTGAAGATGAGTAATTGAGTCTGAGCATAATATGGGGACAACGAGGGAGCTTTTATGTTCCTGACAGGGAATAAAGGATGAAGAAAGCTTGACCGACGGAGGTCTACCCGCCAAATCTGTACAGCGGAATCGGGCATTCTAAGCTAGAGAGGCCAGAGACTCACTGCCTAGGTTCCTGGTGCTATGTCCGAGTCTGTAGCCTTTTCGGCTGAGATGGTGTACGGTATTGACCCGGCAGGTCGGAGATTGCGTTTCTCCGTAATAATAGAGACAAGTGGGGCCTGGTCCTGACATTAAGGAGGCTGGCCATGTGCGGGAATGACTCTAATTGAATAGAAGGGAAGTGTGGGGAGTGATGACCTCCGGCCGGACATGTCCATTAGAGGATGAGAGCGGCGGAAGGTAATATAGTCCGCCTCATTATTTCCCGCCCTCGTCCCGCTCCTCACGCCAAGTCAGATGAGTATTAAGGAGGAAGAGATTAGGAGTCTCCGACAGAGGAAGGGATTGACATTTAATAGACCTCCGCTCTACGACCTGACTTATGATTTAAGAGTCCGGAATCCAGGCTCCTGGCTCTTCTTTAATGGCATCTTGATGTTCCGCACGTCGGTTGAGGTACTAAAGGCTAATGGTTTCTATGGCTGCTAGAGAGGGTAACTTGGTCAGGGATTCGACCAACTAGCACTCTCCTGATAATGGGCCCCCGTCCGTGTTAGTTCTCCTGATTCACACCTAATAAAATCCTTCCCTTCCTAACATGAGCCTCTTGCATTTGTAAGACGCAGGAGACGTCCCGCCAGGCTCCCAAAGTTCCTAGTTGGGATCCGGAGGTCAAACAGGACGCTCGAGACCGGCCTTTCTCCTTTGATTAGGACTATGGATTGTACTTTTAGTGGGCTGGGGCTGGTGAAAGGAAATCAAATCATCCGTAAATCAAAAATCAATTCCGGCCGGCTTATCTCCCCAAGTCAATATTTATGGAAAATATGGGAAAATAGTTTGGTGAAAAATAATCACTTAGGCGGGAGGCTCAAGTGTGGAGCCAGTGCGGTGGGTGTAGCCTGTAGTTGGGCTCCAGTGGGTGTGAGAGGCGTGGCCGGTCCCAGGGAACACTCTACCTGATCCATCCTCGTTCTAATTTCGCCGTTCATCCGGCCCAGAAACACGAGCTCCTCATTACGAGTGTGTCCAAGTGGGACTGAAGGGAAAGGGCCCGGAATCAATAGGTCCCATTCCCCAAATTCTCCTCAACTGATCCAACTGAGCCTACAATTCCGAACAATAGCCCCACAACTGTGTCAATACGCTTAGGCGTGCTTAGGCTGAGTGGGGCCCCAGAGGCCAGATCCATTCTTCGGCCGAGTCATTAGGAGGAGGAACCTCGGATCAGAAGGGCGGCAGTTGTGCATGAATTATGTGTGTGCTTAGGTGGCGGAGAATAATCCGGGACTCACTCCAGTATTATTCTTTCCCGCCCTTGGCCAAATATGTCAAGCCTCAAAATCCTCCCGCCCAGCGAGCCCCGAATTCAAACTCTCTTCATTTATTTCAATCCGGGAACCTTCTCTTGTCAACTTGCAAATTGTAACTTATTGGTCCTGTTCCGAGGGAAGACAGGGTATCAGGTCCTAGGAACCCCAAACGTCTTCCCTCCCTCTCTCTCAATTGGGAAAATGAAGAGGGCCGTCAGATCGTGAGCAGGCCTTTCATTATACCCAATTCCCCTTTGTTTTGAGTAGGTAGTAGCCTACATGGTCCCCAAGTTGTCAGGAACAAAAGTTCGGGACTCAGAATCATTTATTCTGTCAAGGTAGGGAGGCTGTCTCCAAATTGGAGGGCACAAGAGCCCCTCATTCTAAAATCAGCTCAGCCGGCTCTTCATTTCAAAGAGCTCAATGAGCAATTTGAGGTTTTTGGCTGGGACCGAATCCGATACTTTCTCTCAGGCTCGCTTTCCATTTCTAGCCGGCTCTCAGCTTCCCAATGTTTGAAAAGGTGAGCTAGGCCGAATCGGAAGGAGCCTCAGTACTTAAGGCAATTATTGCAAGGTCAGGTTGCTCGGACTGGGCCCGTCTTTGAGGCTCCTGGAGCCTGGAGCGCCTCAAAGCTTGAGCTCGCCAGCCGTCGCAGTGACAAGGCAGAGAGCGGGGGCTTGAGTGTGACTGAGCCGGGCCACTCAGCCTCCCACTTTTTATGATAGATGAGATAAATTGATCTCGAGAGAGTTCCCAATTCCAGTCCTAATACATTCTTAACTCCGACTTTCTCCTCGAATTCCTTGGGAGATCCTCACCAGCCACTCCGTCAAGTCTACTTTAGAGATTAGATTTTAGTGGGGGACCCTCCCTTTCCCCTAATAGTAACCTACTACATAAAGGCCAGGGTCCATAGGGTGGGCTCATTAATAATTTCCTTAGAAGCGCGGGTGAGTCCCTGGATGCGGGCCAATTGAGCGGTCCCTGGTCCTCCTCCTCGGCTCCTGAGTGGGAAGGAGTGAGCGGGTTGGAGTTGAGAGCCGGAGAAAGTTGGGGAGAGTAATTCGGGACTTGTTGCTTTTCCAGAGCCTGGGCCGGGATCTGATTTATGAGGAGGAGGTAAGTGTTTGGGTGACGTAGGCTCTCGACCCCTCTCATTCCTCAGGATGAACTGGACCGGTGGTGGGGAGGGCCTTGAGGAGGGCCTTCAGGAGGGCCTCCTTGAGTTCGGGCTCGAGGAGGAGGGCCTCTGGCGGCTGGACCCGGACAATGGGAGGAACTTGTCCAGCGAGTCCAACGTGTTCGAGATCGCGTATCCGGAGGACATGCTGAACCCGGCCAAGGCCAACCAGTTCTTCCTCCTCATCCTTGTCACGCACTCGGTGGCCTTCATCGTGGGCCTCCTCGGGAACGTCTTCGTCGTCACGGTCATGGTGGGGGACAGGAAGAGTAGGAACGCCACAAACCTCTTCCTCGTCAGGTAAGGCTGCTGGCTGGGATCTGGCTCCACAACTTCATGCCTTTCACTAGTCCCTACTCCCTTAATCCCTCCACCCACCAGCACCACCCAGCCCAATTATTTACCTGCTCCTATCCCAACCAAAGCCCGATCCAACCTCTCTCTTCAGCTCCACCATCACTCAAAGATAGCAGTTACAGGAGCAAACGTAGTCTACCAATACTATGTACAAATAACCTTACCAAATTGAGAGCGGTAGCCCGGGCACCAACTAATTTTCCTTCTCAACAAATACATGATATGGATGGATGGCATGGTATGGATGCTTGCGGAAGAATACTTTTAACACCCAAAACCGAACAACCTTACAACTTTTCAGAAAACTTTCATTTTACCCGAAAAACTAAATTAGGCTCCACGTTCTGATCCCGTTTAACTTTGGAATGCGTCCCTTCCACACTATAATTTTTA
>JAQFZY010003162.1:0-10181 GCA_034696285.1 Hypogastrura burkilli | reverse complement strand
TTTTAGCCTGGAAACATGTGTCACTTGTTACTATTCCAAGTTTTTAGATTTGACCATTTTTCTTGACCTTTGGTCTCAAGGTTAGGTCACCTCGAAGGTGGACTAAGATCAAAAGGTATTTTTAATAAATTTCTACATATATGATGAATTTTTACTGAAGTTTTCAACAGAATATCTCATTTATTTTTTGAGAAATTAAAATAAAACGATTTATGATAAGTTTAGCATGGACTTTCACCTTAAAAACTTTCACTGACCTGCGCGACTCCTAAACTTTCACCAATCGGGCTAATTTTTTTTTTGAAATTTTTTTGTCCAATAGTTAGTAGATCTGGGGAGTAGGCCTATCAAAATTCGAAACTTCATTTTTCCCGGCCACCCTGGGTGACATGGATTGCTAACATCGCACCATTTGTAGAAATGTAATCGAGTTATTTACTAAAGAAAATATTTGTTTTAATTAGTTTCAAACGTAGATCCAAGCCCGCTAAGAGGCGGAGCCGCTTGCGCAAGTATAAGATACGAGCCGAAGGCGAGGTCGTTACTTGTAGTATTTAAAATAAACACACAGCGCCGAAAGCGCAAATTTTTAGAAGTTTTGGTTGTAAAAATATAATTTTTAGCGTAAAAAGTCACCAAAAAAAATATATATATATTTTTCCTTAAATATGCACTAAAAACGCAAAAAGTGCAAAATATGATCATACGTCGTAAAATTCCAAAATATGCTAAAATATGCTAATAAAACTGCTTATATGAGGTCATAGTCACACGTCATAAGAATATGCTTTTATGTCGAAATCCGTTCCTTACTGATTACTGATACTGACTCCAAGGGCTGCTAAAATCTCCTTTAAATATAGTGCTATTGCCGTTGTCTGTTGTCACAAATCATTCAAAGCGTAATACTAGACAAACCTTATACTGGGAGCCATACTGTAATAATTATTGACCCTCATTCATATAGCTTCCTTAAGAGATTAATAAGTTTTCGATTATTGATGTTTTTAAAATATACCTTATATCTTTCCAGTTCTAAATAAAAAAAAGGCTCACCGGATGCGGACTTATGCTCGTATCGATTTACGTAAGTCTAACTAAAGATAATACATATCATGCGAGAGTGTGCTGAGCAACGTGAGCCTTTCACCTCCGTCCTGCAACGTGACTCATAGTGATGCCTGATGCCCATATAGTATTTCTGGATCTGAATCTTGATTTTATTTTGATGAACCGGTAGTCTGTAGTTATAATTGAGCTTTGAAATACTACCTCCTCACAGAGATAGAATTTATCTGTCTGGAGCATAGAGGAGAAAATAATATGATTCCAGGTTGGATTAATTCAAAGGACTGGAAACGACAGGACGATGAATCTTATTAATTCATCGGATACTGTGTTAGCACAAATTGGAGTTAGGTTTACGTACTTCGGATCCAGAAGCCAGAATAACTTTTCGTGGAGCTACACGTGCGAACAAGGATGGCGGAGAAACTGTGCTCTATATAAGAAGCGGGGTTGGCCCGGTTTCCGGCATCATACTCAAACTACAAGAGCCAGAGCTCATGCAAAGGCTGGATACGGACAGACAAACACACACACAGAGACAGAGTTTATAGGCAACAATTTTATCCACTTTCACTTAAAGACGCTGGCTAAATAACAAATTTTTAAATAAATAGCTTAATTACTTTAGAATTATGAGCACAGTAATCACAATTTAAAGCATGAAGCGGAAAAATTCGACTTCACCAAAAATAAAGCTAATTTTCAGAAATGTAACGGAGGAGAATAACTCAAACCTATGATTCAAGACAGAATATTTTTTCTAAACTAACCGTGAGCAGTCTTGTACAAAAAAAGGTCAATCAATAATTTTAATAATGGTACATCGGCATAATGCTTGGAAATTCGGTTCAAGCTCTTTAATTTCAGCCTCAACTTAAATATAGGCTTTAATTTAATCTGCCCCTTTCATTTTTGAATCTCGAATATTTATCTTGACAATATTTGACACTTACTGATCATCCGAAAAATGGATCTATCTGTCACTGGACCTGAAGAAGTAGCAGTGAGCTTTCCAAAGGTTTCCATCCTTTGGTTCCGGCATGGGCTCAGAACTCATGATAATCCAGCCTTAGTCTCGGCACTCAAGCCCAAAGAGAACGGAGAAAGTCCCATTTTCATCCCAATCTTCATATTTGACGGGGAGAGTGCAGGTACAACACAAGCTTACAACTAAGTCAGATTTATTTAAATCATATATTCAATGGAGCTTCTTATAATATAAGGGAAATATATACTACAATAAATTGGAGAAATATATATTTATCTATAATGCTCCTTATTAATACTTCTTATATTATACAGGAACGAAGGTTGTTGGGTACAACCGAATGAGATTCTTAATGGAGAGTTTAGAAGACTTGAATGAAACTTTTAAGAGGTACTATGGGCGTTTGAGGATCTGTCGAGGAGATCCAGTTGACGTGTTTAGAGAGATCCATAGGGCAGAGGGTATAGCTCGACTCTGCTTCGAACAAGTAAGGCAACCAAGTTTATCTGTATAGAGTTTACATCCTTAAAGCATAACATTACATGGCATAAACTGTTTGTTTTCGATTAGTCAAAAATCCAGAATAAAAATCTGCATTAAATTTGCCAATTTTTTTAAGGCTTCCATTTAAACTATCACCAATTAATTGGAAATCCCTCACCAATTTAAACAGATTTCGTCACCAATTACCTCAAATTACTCACAAACCTTTTCAAACTTAGTATAAGCAAAATATGATTTACATTATAATTAAAACGCTAGAGTTCGAAATATTTCAAGACTCTGGCGAGGAAATCTGATTGAATTGGTGAGAGATTTCGAATTAGTTAGTGATGATTTAAATATTCCTCTTTTTCTAAAAGGATTGTGAGCCTATTTGGAAGAAGAGGGATGATGCCGTGAGGGGCTTTTGTCAGGAGAATAAGATAGAAGTCGTTGAGGCCGTCTCACATACGCTGTGGAACCCGGCAGACATTCTTGAAGCCAACGGTGGGACCTCGCCGCTCACCTACGCCGCTTTTATGGTAAGGCTGAGTCCTCATATGTAGTCAGATCGGACGAGAAATAGAAGGGATTATTGGGAAACGAAGCGTAAAGGTGGTAAATGAGCCCGAAAAGTAGGAGTTATCTGAAATCAGGAATATATAAAATAGGCACTTGAATGTAGATGTTCCCGGGAAAGAAATAATCCAGAAACACAAAAGTTGTACCCATGTCACATTAAAATATTTCTAACTGTCACCTGTTTCAGAAAAATAAAAGTGTACTAAAATAGCATTTGATATAAAAAAAACATCCCGTAAATTAATTCTAATTAAAAAACTGAATTTTAAAAATACTTTTTTTTAAGGTTATAGAGATAGCCTTCGTATTCCTTAGTTTGTAAAGGCTGCCATTTAAACTATCACCAAGTAATTTGAAATATCTCACCAATTTAAACGGATTTCCTCACCAATTACCGCAAGTTACTCACAAATCTTTTCAAACTTAGTATAAGCAAAATAGGGGTTATTTTAGAATAATTAAAGGAATTAAAACGCTTGATTTCGAAAAATTTCAAGACTGGCGAGGAAATCTAATTTATTTGGTGAGAGATTTCGAATTACTTGGTGATGATTTAAATATTCCTACTTTGTAAATAATTTGGTTTCAGTTTGTGACTTCAACACTGGGCAAGCCACTGCGCCCTCTCTGGGTTCCAACAGAGGCACTCAAAACAATCAAGTTTTACTGTAAGGCCAGACAGTTTGAAACTGAGCTCCATTTCCCGCTCTCCCCTCAACAGCTTGACATTGAGCCAGAGGGAGCAATAACAGGTGAGAATAGCAGGAAAGGCGGGGAAACAGCTGCACTTGGGTTGCTAGACAAGCGGCTGGCTATTGAGAAGGCAGCCTTTCAAAATGGATTCATGCAACCTAACCAATCAAACCCTGACCTCGTCCTTGGTATCTCACTCAGTCCTGCACTTCGATTCGGTAACAGTATTTACGACAGCTAGAACAATTAGAATAAACTTTGTTTTGTCAAACAGTAAACCAAGTACTTTTAATGGCTACCATTTAAACTATCACTAATTATTTCGAAATCTCTCACTAGTTAAAGCAGATTTCCTCACCAATTACAGCAAACTACTCACCAGCTATTTAAAACTTATTATGAGCAAGATGGTATTTATTTTACAAAAAATTACTGGAGTTTAAATTATCTTATTGGAAATATTTCCAAGCATCGGTGGGGAAATCTGCTCTAATTGGCGAGATAGTTCGATACTTCATGATCATTTAAATATTCCTCTAGGTACTTTCAAAATTGACAAGATGTGTAAGGTTCTTTGTAAACACTACAAGTTTATAGTTTTTTGTGTTAACGTTTTCATTTTCTAAATATTTGTAAACAGGTAATCTATCCGTCCGTCAGTTCTACTGGGCGGTACATGACCTGTTTACCTCGATTGTTCAAGGGAAGATCAACTCCTCGGAGACAATTACAGGTATTTTGATTTATATGGTTACCATTTAAGGGATCACCAATTAAAACATATTTCCACACTAATTACAGGAAATCACTCATCATCCAGTTGAAACTTATTACGAACAATATGTTACTTATTTTATAATAACTAATGGCATTTAAATTGTCTTATTTGAAACATTTCAAAACCTTGGTGGGGAATCTGCTGTAATTTGTGAGAGATTTCGAATAATTAGGTCATGGTTTAAATACTATACTTTTTTATACATAGTTTGTTGTCTGAAAATGTGATCAGCCTTCCTGACTTTTATATTATATATTATTTATATTTATATTATATTGATTATATTCCACTCACATTCCTTCTGAAACTTCATAGGTCAATTGATCTGGCGGGAGTATTTCTACGTTATGTCAATACATAATCCGACCTTTGACCAGATGCGGGCGAACCCAATATGTTTGAAAATAGGATGGAAGGCTTGGACGCCGGAAACCGAAGGCATGTTTATGAGATGGAAGGAAGGTCGGACCGGGTTCCCATTTATAGACGCAGCAATGCGACAGCTTACACAGGAAGGATGGCTTCACCATGTGACCAGGTTCGTTGTGACCATGCTCCAAGCAGAGGTGTATTTTTGCATGGATTTAAATTGTGAAACCGCTGTATTAAACCTTACTGTTGACCAAATTAATTTCCAACTAGTACCCGATACTTCGTTATACCTATATTGTCTACGTTTTTCCAGGAATGCAGTAGCTGGATTTTTGACCCGAAACGACCTCTGGATTTCCTGGGAACACGGCCTACAGCATTTCCTCAAGTACTTTCAACATTATAAATACTTATGTAAAATTTGAAAATCACGCAACAATATTTCAAATGTGTAGATTCAAAATTTATACACATACCTCATTAGGTACTTGCTTGACGCGGATTGGTCCGTATGTGCTGGGAACTGGATGTGGGTCTCGTCCTCGGCCTTTGAGAACGCTCTGGACTGTACGCATTGTATCTGTCCCACAAACTACGCCCAGCGACTGGATCCACAAGGGACATTTATCAAGTGAGGACAACAATATATTAATCAGTCCTTGGTTATATCCTTATAACTTTTATTTATATTATGTATTTCTTATAATTAATATTAAGTTCCAAGTTCCAATGTTAATGCATATCTATAATTTCAGGCGCTACATTCCTGAACTCAAGAACTTCAAACCGCCGCATCTATTTGAGCCATGGAAAACGCCTAAGGCTCTTCTTGCTGAGTGGAAGTGCGAGGTAGGGCGGAAGTTCCTAAATTTATACCCCATTCTTTTATATTTTGTACCGTTTAAAATTTGCTTAGGCATATAGGAACTAACACTTATTTGGCACGGATGACCTAGATCGGGAAGGACTATCCAATGCCAATTGTTAACCATGAGACGGCTTCGAAGCGGAATCAGGAAGCCATGCTGGACCTCAAAATGAAGCTTTTGGCAATGGGAGATCCGCCTCCTCATCCCCGCCCATCCGATACAATAGAAGCAAAACTATCCATGTATCTCCCTAAGAACTGCTCTCACTAATACTTTAGATGTAGAATAGATTTGAATAATGCTGACTTTGATCATTTAGTTGTTAACAGTATTGAAGGAATTGAAACGAGAAAAATATTTGATAAAATATGAAGGAATGAAACTCAATTCCTCGTTTAAAGGAACACAAAATAGCATAAATTGTTTAGTTTTAGAGCTACACAAACGCCCAGGATGAGCTTAGAATGTACATGGAAAGATTGAAACAATTTTCGTTAATCCAGGTGTACTTTCTGAACATAAAAGAGCTCCTTTCCAAAAATGGTTAAGTCACTTTCGGGGCAAATTGAGATTTTTATGCGAAACTACTCCCTGCGAGTAGATCTGACGGCCCAATGTATGTTTGGCGTCAAAAGGAGTTAAGTCAAATGGGAAATCGTGTGTAAAAATACTGTTTGGTTTCAAAAAGTCACATACAACTCATACGGGAGGAGAAAGTCCGCCTAACTTTGAAACCCCTCTCCTGTAAAGTCGGCAAAAGTGACTTTTAACCGTTTTTGAAAAGGAGCTCTTCATAAAGTTACTACTTCCAAAGTTAACATACCAGAACAGGATTTATCAAAATACATTTAATTTCTATTATAAGTGCACAAGGATGACCGCGAAAAATACAAGCCCGAATCCAATATAAATAGAATGAATCAAAGTTAATAATAATTTAAAATCCACACTTAATGAGCCGACATCATAATTTTGAGCTATTTGCTATTTGTGGGTTTCACTGTGGGTCCACTAACAATGTATTGTCTAACTACAGAGGGAGTCCCGAGCTATTTGGAACACTTTTTACCAACTAGTTTGCTGCCAAAGGTAAGGTCCATGAACCCTGCGTCTAGTTTCTTCTTGAAGACAAAACATTAGTGTACACAGTCGTACTCAATATGTATACTCTAAGAAGACCCGTGTGACCGTTTACAGGGTAATTCTGCACGACGTGTCTGATTAAAGTTTCCAAACTGTTTCAGAATCTGAAGCACTTGTACTAAATAAGCATTGTTGTGTGTGGCGGAATTGACACAAACATATACATGGTCCCTGAATATGGCTTCAAAACATGAGCAATACATCAGTCTACAGTAATCTTACCCGTTGGTTGTACTCGGATGACTGGAGGAATACTTTTGACACCCATAACCGAACCACTTTACAAATTTTCACAAAAGTTTCGTTTTTC
Organism: Hypogastrura burkilli; assembly: GCA_034696285.1. Classification (NCBI taxonomy): domain Eukaryota; kingdom Metazoa; phylum Arthropoda; class Collembola; order Poduromorpha; family Hypogastruridae; genus Hypogastrura; species Hypogastrura burkilli. The sequence goes on along the minus strand of JAQFZY010003162.1, from coordinate 2,895 downwards.
CCGGAAAACTCAATTATACTCTACTTTCTAATCCCATTTAACTTTGGAACGCGTCCCTTCCCAACTATAATTTTTAACATGGCAGTAGATCTGATCAAGACAGACAACACAATGTGACTTTTGACCTGCTGCATACTGTCCATTTATGATTCCAAGGCCCACTCCAATTTTCGGTATTTTGTTTACACTGGAAACTTAATTTTAGTATGTCATACATTCCCGCATCACTGCATAGCCATGGGTTACACTAGGTCCTTGAAAGCTGTCTTATGCTTTTGTGATATATTTTGACTACCTCCATGCCAGAGGTCACTGTCTCAGGTTGCCCCAACCTCTTCAAATCAATAATTCAAAATTGTTCAAAATAACTCGGGAAACCCTCTGCATTATAAAATTACTCCAAGGTTTGGTCTGTCAGATTGATCCTGATCGCAATTTTCAACCTAGGCCCACCAAATTCATCCAGCAAAAAGTTATGCCTAATACGAAGGTTGAGTTTGAAAATATGATTTTTAGTGTCAAGGGGTCAGACCCTTAAGTGCCAAAAACTTGTCCCGTAGCAACGGTTTTTTAGGAGTTAATACTAAAGCTGCCCCCAAAATATTGAACGTGTCCCTCAAAAGTATTCAAATTTTAAAATAATGAAGTTCGCCGAAAAGTAATATTCGGGTCCTTCAAAAATCTTAGATTTAATTGAAGAAGAAAGGCCGAAGAATTTATTTAAACTTATAATAATAGAATGGAATTAATTGATTTATATAACTCATGTAAAACAGCTGTAGAATACCGTATAATACATACGAGGTTTTTAAAAAGTGGGCCGGTTCGCCGGATTTTATTTGAGCAGGCCTCCTGCTAAATCAGCAAGCACTTTAAAAAAACCTCCCTATGGTTAGGTTTCAGACAAATATTTTTTACAATATACAAGTTGACGAACATATGCAAATTAGTGACTGATGATGACAGGTAATGTACCTTTTAACGAATACGATTAATTGGAAGCAGAACCTACTGTCCTCTACGGACTACCTTCTAATTCTTAACACCATATATAAACCAAAACGCAATTTAAAAAGATAATAAAAATATTGCACGTACAGTGGTGATCTGTAAGGAACGGATTAATATTCCCTAAAAAACCTTGAAATATGATATTATTATGCCCTAAAACACAGTCAAAGTATGCCTATAAAAACGGAAAATATGTCCTTAAAAATCCCAAAATATGTTTTATAAATATAAAATATGCTCTAAAAAGAAATTATATGCCGAGAAAATAAAATATATGCTCAAGCATTAAATTTGCGGGGAGAAATACGCATTTACGGGCACAAAACTATTAATATATTCAACAAATTAAGTATTTTAGGTGAAATATAACAAGCGCCGTTCGAACTTTTGTTTGTAAAAGTATAATTATTAACGAAAAAAGTCACCAAACTTAAACAAAAACCTCAATTTTTCTTAAATATTCACTAAAAACGCAAAAAGTCCAAAATATGCTGAAATATGTCAAATAAAACTGCGTATAAGAGATCGTACTGACCGAATTTGTGGACATTTGGCAATACATTTGCAATAGTCATGCGTCAGAAGAATATGTTTTTATGTCGAAATCCGTTCCTTCGGCACGAGAAGGTCTCAGTTTTGTACAATATTTTTTAATTAAATATCATTCGTTTTGTTGATTTTTTAAAAACAGCATATAATGGAGAAACTTGCCTCACAGGCTACGTGTAACTCATCTAATTACCAACTTCACGCGCTTTGTTCAGTATGTTCAAGTGAATATAGGGGCGGATTACGTGCTGGGACTGGCAGAAACACGGTTCAGAGTTATTCCTGATGTAGTTACCATTATACTAGCATTTGATGATATCGCCCGTCATGTGTTTCTTTTGGCTATTGTCGTTAAGGCAAGGTCAGTGAAATATAAGTAATTGTGTGTTTGGTGTGTATAATTATTATTTATTTTTTTTGGTTTGATAATACTATTTTCTATACGCTTCATCCAATAGCTTTGGATTGTTGTGGGCTCTGGGCCGCCTTAAAATTAATGAAACTTGCACTATATTGCTTTATTGGTCAGGAAATTTACTATTAGCCTCTTCTACTGTGTAAACATTTAGATTATGTGAAATCGAAATATTTGTTATCTTTCAGTTAAAAAATAAAAATAATTTGAATATTTTGAATTTTAGATATGCCATCATCTATGATTTTAATAGACCAGAAATCCAGCACAATTTCAGAAGGAAGCTAACTAGAATCCTAGCTATCCGCTACGAGACTCAGGTAGTTGAGTGGAATGCGGGGCTTATTGTACAAATGCTCTTCGGTGCTCCTTGTATACGGTCTATATAAATTCGAAAACGGTTGTTCGGTGTATGCAACGGCTGCATTCGAATGAATTATAACTGGGATGGACATATTTTGTGGGCGGGATATTAAAGCTGCCAATATGTGTAGAATTAGGAAATACATGTTTCGATTTTGGATTAGGGTTGGCAAACTCTTCCGTACAAATATTAAGTAATCTGGTCATTGAAAGTGTTGATTTCTATGTTGGGCTGTATAACGTGTTTTTTATATGATATGTTATAACCTGACGAATCGGGAAATTATTGCATTTTCGTTTTATAGCTTTCTTGATACTTTATTTATTACATCAACCTTTTCAAATAGCTATAGAGAACCATGAAAACGCGAAAGGTTGTAGATTAGGCAAAATGAAAAGGGTAAGGGGTGAGTAGGACCATTCTTGAGTACGACTTACCATGTACCCTACTACTCTGTGTATCTTCTGACGTTGCAGATTTACTCTCTGTTCTTTTATTTAAGGTTTTTTGCCCGCCGAAACAGTTCAAATTTCGGAGCCGGTTTGGTTTACAACAG